>CAWWDR010000652.1:0-15574 GCA_963942565.1 Maea johnstoni | reverse complement strand
TACATTTAAAGACAACTCTGTCAGAACGGCCTTCTTATACTTCAGCCATGCCCTCGAAGATTGTTTGTTCGGAAGATAGTTGGTTATTACCCCAAAGATGTCAAATGGAAATTTCTTTATAGAACGTTTGCCTGTTCAAAATGATGGTTTTCAGGAAACTGTCCGACAGGTCATGGCCAAGATTCTAATAATAATAATAATAATAATAATAATAATAATAATAATAATAATAATAATAAAAATAATGATAATGACATAAATAATGATATCCCCTATAATAGTAGTAGTAGTAGTAGTAGTAGTAGTAGTAGTAGTAGTAGTAATAGTAGTAGTATTTGTAGTAGTACATGTAGTAGCAGCAGCAGCAACAGCAGTAGCTGTAGTATTAGTAGTAGTAGTAGTAGGAGGAGGAGGAGGAGGAGGAGTAGCAGTAGCAGTAGTAGGGGAGGAGCTAGTAGTAGTAGTAGTAGTAGTAGTAGTAGTAGTAGTAGTAGTAGTAGCAGCAAGAGGAGGAGGAGGTTTTAGTAGTAGTAGTGTAGTAGTTGTAGTAGTAGGAGGAGGAGGTGATGGTAGTAGTAGTAGTAGTAGTAGTAGTAAGTAGTAGTAGTAGCAGTGGTAGTAGTAGTAGTAGTGGCAGTAGTAGTAGTAGTAGTAGTAGTAGTAGTAGTAGTAGTAGTAGTAGTACATGTAGTAGTAGTAGTAGTAGTAGTAGTAGCAGTAGCAGTAGTAGTAGTAGAAGTAGTAGTAGTAGTAGTAGTAGTAGTAGTAGTCGTAGTAGTAGTAGTAGAAGTAGTAGTAGTAGTAGAAGTAGTAGTAAAAGTAGTAGTACGTCAGGTTGCCAGTAATACAAATCTATCAGGTAGTTATCAGAGCAAAATGGAGAAAGGTCTGATAGTCCTTCACTGTTGATATCAGCTCTGTTCAAAAACACCCTGATGCGAGTAGTAGTAGTAGTAGTAGTAGTAGTAGTAGTAGTAGCAGTAGCAGTAGTGGTAGTAGTAGTAGAAATAGTAGTAGCAGTAGCAGTAGTAGTACTAGTAGTAGTGGTAGTAGTAGCTCCTGGTTTAATTTGACCCTTGACCTCCTACATCTGACCTCTGCTGGTAAGCTACTAACTAACTAATCAGAGTTCCCCATACGTCACAGTGTGTTTTAATTTGTTTTAAAGCTTAAGAAATCTCCTCATAATCCCTCGTTTTTCTTCACGCTCATGAATAAAAAGTGCAACTTCAGATACACAATTTGAAATGGATTTTTCAAAGTTCACATTTGCAAGACAATGTCAAAATGAACAATGAAACTCGGTGCAAATTAAACATTCAAGTCGACAAACATCGAGCAATAGTCGATTTGTTTTGGCTGAGTTGGGAACCTTAATCAAGGACCTTGTGATGCCTCTCATATGGATTTGGTAGAACAGAGCATTTTTTATTTTTTATTTATGTTTGGTGGTATTGCTCTAAGATCTTAGTGATGATATTTGCATTATGGGAAACAACACCTGTGCTTTTAGGTATAGCACTAAGCAGGGGGCTTGGAGTTTAGGGGAAGGTTACGCAAGTGCTGTCTGTCTTCGGGGATTAGTCCCTCAACGTCATACCATATACGCCCATGCGGATCATGTTATAAGCCCGCACTTCCTGCAGGACAGGCGTATATGTTATTTTTGTGGATTGGAGGTCATATCAATATGTCACATGTTACAGGAGCTACCCATTGAAGCTGTTTATTTGAGTCAGGACTAATTTGCATAAACAATGTGACATAATTTTCACATTGTTTTGTTCGTGACCATTTCACAGACATGCTGGAGAAAAACTACCAGGTGTATGTATAGTGGAAATATTAAAAACTGTCTTTCCTACTGCATAGAGTCTTCCATATGTTCTATTATTCTTGAAAATTAAGAAAGATGACAAAGCATTATTAATTTGCTTCCATTTTCCAACATGAAATATAGATGAATGCTTTTTCCCGGGGAAGGTGACAGACACAAATTAGATCAACGAATCAGAAATGTGAACTTGTTCTAGCTAGATGCAGCACAAAATAAGATCTTACGCAATAGAAAATAGTTAATAGATCGACAAAATGTTATCCAAAATTATTTTAGGCGTAACAATGAATACTATTCATATCTTATTCAAAGAACATTTTAACATCTTAAACATACTGAAACAAGTAAAGGTATGGTTATAAACATGTAAAATAAGTTTTTGTTTGTTATGAAAGTAGTTTTTTAGCTACTGACCGTCCAAGGGGTAGGCTGCGTGGATCCTGGCTAAGGTCCCTGCATCAGGGTCTCCCTGTACAAATAATGCAACACACTGAGAGAATTATGGTTATTTAACCCTTCCAATGCTAATAGTCCAGCGGCCAAATCCTCAAAAGGCTCTAAAATGAGAGTTTAATTAATTACCCCACCGAGTAGCTCTTTTTTCTTGGTCTCAAATGAAAGGGGAGTATCTGGGATCTATGAAAGTACCGTGCCACCACATGGGGACACGGTCAGATATTTTCTAGAACTGGTTAAGCAAACCAATCAAGGATTAAGCGGCTGACCAATTTTAGGGCAAGCATACTGGAAAAAAATGGCTTCTGGGTCGAGGATTTGGCCATAAAAATTCGAACAATCCACTTCATGACACAAGTGACCACTCATTATAGAGGGCAGACCATACTCTACCTAGTGACACATGTGACATGACTAACTCTGACCTTGACCTTGACCTTTATTTAATTGAATTCCAAGATGCTAGCCATGCGGCTGTACTAAGAATTAAGCTTACTTCACAACACTTGACCTCCAAAGCCATTGTTGATGAGAGAAATGCATGCAGAACACTCGAGGAATAAAGATGCTTTACTGAACTGGGCCCATGTTACTTTGCATTGACACAGTTAAACACCAACGTAGTAACCTGAATACATTTTCGGCCATATTGGAATTTAAAATGGCCGCTACTAATCTTGTTGTATACAAGTAGGTTTTCTTGGGTAAAGAATCTAACTCTGAAACAGTAGTTATCACCAAGGGTTATCCAAACCCGATTTTGACATGGTATTCTAAATTAACTTAACTACACAAATTCCGCCATCTAAAGCTATTATTAATGAAACAAACGCATGAAGATGATAACTCGTTCTACACTATAACAATTAAGTCAGCTGGTAGTGGAAATTTAAGGGATGAAAAAGGTGCAATATAACAAAGACACAATGAAATTACCTTTATAATCTGGTGGCCATGTAAACTGGCTGCCATGGTGGGAATCCAATGGCCAGTAGGAGGATCAGGTAAAGGGCTGACTTTAAAGAATTAGTTGAACCTCAGCATCTTTTACCATGAAGGGTTAGTGTTAAGTATATTTGTTTGATCTGGACTACAGGTATCATTTGAAATGCTCACTACAACCATTGCCATCTGATGGAAGCTATATTCTATTTCACCAGATATCCACATGTCAGTAAAAACATTCATAGATCACCTCAAGCCAATGGTGAGGGTTAGTGGTTGGTATCAAAATATTTGTCTGGAAAAAAGGTATCAAATTATATATCCAATACATGGATGTCTCTATATCGTCGTGTAGCAGAGGTCTATATAGCTGACCTTTGATTATATAAAAAAGGATTTTCACTATTTTGTTGAGCAGTGATGGCAGAAGTTGACGGATTGGTTACTGAAGAATGTGCCTATCCTTTCTGAGTATATAACAAATGGCATAAAGCAAGTGAACTTTATCCTATGAACACGTTCGCAGATAGAGTACATGAACATTGATTAAGCAACGTACTTACTTACCCCTGTTGATGCAATATAGAGCGATTTATATCACTGTATGATGAAAACAGACACAGCAGAAGATAAGGTCAACCCAGGAGCAATCAATGTTTTGTAAATAAAGTCGGCAAATCATGAGATGACACATACACATACGTACCTGAAGTATAGTGAAAGGGTGTTTTTGCAAATCTGATCCATGAAAAAGCTTCGTACAAACTGTTATGCACAACAGTCACAGAGTTGATAGCAACATTGCATTGATCACATATGTCCTTTTGATCAATATCAATATTTAAATAGGTTTATTCATCAATGAAAAGAGCCATTTTGGAAGATTATATTTCAAAACCAATTATAGTTTAAAAAAACAAGAGACAAAATGAAAATAGAAACCTTTATCTAGGTATGCACTTTAAAGATTGTATCACTCTTTATAACACAAAAGAAGGAATATACTCTCTTTTACATCTATATCAATAAATGGTAGCATTGAATACCGCCTGTGAGGAAATGTTTCAACTCTTGTTTGAATGCATGGTCAGATTTCCCCACAATGTTTTTTATCATGTCTCTACATTCACTCACATTTTAATCAGGGGTAGGAAATTTTGTTTTGCATTAAGAAACAGTTTGCATGATTTGTATCGACTGTAAGCATATGCAGTCAAACATGCTGTCTGATAGCTAAAATACTCCCGTGACAATAGCATGTAACAGCACAGAGAACGAGGAGTTAGCCGCTGCTATTTTTTCCAAAATTTCTGAATTAATAATTTGTTTGATTAATCTAATGATGTTATCTAAGATATGTCTCCATGATACAATGGCCATGTGACTGGAACTACAGTCTTGGAACTTTCTTTTGCATGTGTGAGAAATGGATTTGTTAATTATGAAGAGAAGTATATTCATTTTTCTTGAATAAAAATGTTTTTTTTATGTAAAGAACAATCCAACTTTAGAAGGGAAATTGATGTTTTAAGAGAATATAGCTTTTTCAGCAGGAATGGCATACCTCAGTTTCTATATAGTATTTCTGGTGGCCATACAGTGGTATTGATACAAAACATTCTGGTATGAGTTTGGGCAACCAGCTGCTGGTACCATTGCGTCAAATCAAACAGACGCTTGATATGCTTCAGTTGCATCAGTATTACTAAAATGTCAGCGTGTGTTAATGAAGGCGATCAATTCATCAACACGGTAAACGTAGCCACAGCAAATTGATGTAGCATACCTCTTCTGGTTATGGTGGTAGCATCATTTTAAACTGCTAAAATTGCTGGAGAGTTGCAGCTATGCTCTTTATTTCTGCAATCATTGTATCTCCCAAGAGGCAGCCACACACACATACACACACACACACACACACACACACACATATATATATATATATATATATATATATATATATATATATATATATATATATATATATATATATATATATATATATATAGTGATGACAATAATCATGATAATGTGAAACCAACCTTTCCATAAAAATAACATTTCTAACATATTTGTGGTATCAATGCCTTTTTGCAGTTTTGACTGTGTCTTAAAAGACGTTAAGCCCATGTCTCACTGTCGATGTGTGGCCACGAACTACTACGATGTATGACGCTGACTTTGACCACGATTTATCGTGGCGATGGTGGGCAATTGGTGGTGATCGTGGTGGAGCAGATAGCTCAAAAACGTCTGGTCAAATACGTACGACTTAATCGGCGATGGTATTACGGCAAACAGTAACGCCATCGCTACTAAGAAACAAAAACACGAAGATTTCTAAAATCCATCGCAACCCTGTCATGTTGGTATTAATTGGATAGCTCTCGCAGAGTACTCACAGATGAGTACCCATGTGTAAGGGTTTCAGCCATTTTTAGGCTTTTTGCATAATATTGAATTGGCCAAATTAGCCACCAGCAGCACAAGGATTAATAGATTGTGCCGTAGATATCAGTTCTGTGAGGTAGTTTTGACATGGTGTCGTCGTGGTTCACTGTCCATCTCCCGTGATTGTCTGCTGCAAAGCAACTTAAACAATCATCCCCCCCCCCCTCAATCCCTGTGCCATGCCATTCACCATATGTCCGACGCCCAGGCAGTCTCCTGTTAAACCCCTCTCTACCACTAACCCCCTCTTTCTCAAAACTCCCTCTTCTTCCCAGTAACCCCTCTCCTGTCAAAACCCTATCCCTCTAACCCCCTATCTCTACTTTACCCATTTCTCCTGTTAACCCCATCCCTGCCATTAACCCCCTCTTTCTCAAAGACTCTGTATTTTCCCAGTAAATTTTTCTCCTGTCACACCCCTATCCCTCAACCCTCCTATCTCTACTTAGTACATTTCTCCTGTTAAACCCCTCCCTACCATTAACCCCCTCTTTCTCAAATACTCCCTCTTTTCCCAGTAACCTATCCCCTCTCAAACCCTATCCCTCTAACCCCCTATCTCTACTTTACCCATTTCTCCTGTTAACCTCATCCCTACATACCATTAACCCCCTCTTTCTTAAAAACGCCCCTCTTCTTCTTAGTAACCTCTCCCCTGTCAAACCCCTATCCCTTTAACCCCCTATCTCTACTTAGCCCATTTCTCCTGTCAAACCCCTCTCTACCATCGACCCCCTCTTTCTCAAAAACGCCCCTCTTCTTCTTAGTAACCTCTCTCCTGTCAAACCCCTATCCCTCGAACCCCCTCTCTCTACTTAAAGGACAATTCCACCATGTATAAAACAGAGGCCCAAATAGTTGCTTATGGTATTCTCTACTTAAACCCAAGTTCCCACCCATGCCAACCTTCATACAAGAAGTATATTGCAGTTTAACCACCTCCTAATAGACACAAAATAGAAGCACTGGAGGCGGCCATCTTAGTCAGTTTATAGCCTCTAAGCAGGCTGTTGGTGCAACTAAGTCATTAGCAGTTACCTTACTGATAATGACTAATAGTTGCACCAGCAGCCTGCTTAGAGGCTATTAACAGGCTAAGATGGCCTCCTCCAGTGCTTCTATGTGTGTCTATTAGGAGGTGGTTAAACTGCAATATACTTCTTGTATGAAGGTTGGCATGGGTGGGAACTTGGGTTTAAGTAGAGAATACCATAAGCAACTATTTGGGCCTCTGTTTTATACATGGTGGAATTGTCCTTTAACCCATTTCTCCTGTTAACCCCATCCCTACCACTCACCCCCTCTTTCTAAAAACTCCCTCTTCTTCCCAGTAACCTCTCTCCTGTCAAACCCCTATCCCTCTAACCCCCTATCTCTACTTAACACATTTCTCCTGTTAACCCCCTCCCTACCATTAACCCCCCTCTTTCTCAAAACACCCTCTTTTCCCAGTAACCTCTCTCCTGTCAAACCCCTACCATAAGGGTCTTTACTAATTAGCTGCCATTCCTCCCAGTATCGTGGAATTACCGAGTTCCATGCCGTGGGGATTAGAGCTGATCTCAAGCTGTGTTTAAGTACCTCAACTATTTACAGCTTTGTTTTTATCTTGTACCTATACAGCCAATTTAGCAGGGCAGTTGGGGATGGGGCTGCGGAGATTTATCAATATTTTGCTATTCAGCTTTTACTAAGGGTAAGGGAGGTTGAGTGTGTAAGGCGGTAGTTTTTGTTGACGTTGAACTGTGATGTAATATCAATATGTTTCCTTTTTAAGCTTGCGTTATGGGTTATGCATTATTGATAGATTGGTAGGATTATGAGAGCCAACATAATCTCATAAAAGAAGGTTATGGAAAGTCAAATATCCACAGAAGGGGAAAATAAATTAATGTATTTTATGCTATAAAGTTACGGTTACAGGTTTTATTAGATAACTACATATACTCATACGCGTCTGTATTACTTGATATCTGTTCGATCTTTGGCGTAAGAATGAAGCAGTTTTTGAATCCATAATCGCTCTTTAACATTATCAGGGCGTAATACTTCTGTCAGGGGCAACACAGACAAACCGACATCCACCTCAATTACTAGCTGCATGCATTGTTTAAATGGCTGCGCATTATGTTTAAGCAGTGTTGCACGTTTGTACTTGATGTGGTACAGGAAACATTGGCAAGCAGTCGCACGTGACGTATTGACAACTCGACCTTGCAGACGTCAGATAAGAGTATAACATCAGTCTTATACACACACACATACATACATGCATTTATACAAGTCATATATAAATGCATGCATACATACATACATGTACATACATATATATATATATATATATATATATATATATATATATATATATATATATATATATATATATATATATATATATATATATATATATATACATGCATACATACATACATACATACTAGTAGTACAATGTAGTAGTAGTAGTAGTTGCTGTAGTGCAGGACGCTGTCTTTTGCAGTGCACAAGTTGCCATCGTCCAACTAGAGGGGTCAGACTCTGTCGAAGCAGGAAGTGATAGTACATTTGATAGGGCTGGAGACAGTGGACTTAGTCTCAGGAGACTAAGACTGATAAGATCCCCAGTAGAAAGGATGCACAGAGCGGCTTTAGTTCACCAACTGGTGTACATGAGAGGGGATGACAACTTACATCTAGTATCATCTGGAAGGTATCAATTGTTAGACAAACAGGCCAATACAAGGCCTGTAAGATCAATGTATTACATATATGCACGGACGCACAGACCTTTTAGTACAGTTCAGATATTTAATTCCTGCACCAGTCGACCGGACGACTGTAAGTGCCTGGTTGTACAAACGCCCATGCATAATATGTCAAATAAAATAAGCAAAGCACAACAATGACCCGCGTAGCTCGTGAATGAAAGCACGTACAGTTGTGAGGTCATTCATGCATCCATGGCCAGGAAACTGGGTAGCAATCGGGCATGCGGTCGTGTATTATGCCCAGGTGGCCCACGCATTTAGTGCAGGAATTAAATGTCGGCACTGTATGACCTTTCCTACATCATCAAGATTGCTAATAGTGTGAAAAGAAAAACTGTAGCGCTACATGCAGAGGGTAGATAATCTGTTCAAGGCGGCTTGTTTTGGGTGTTTTATCATGCGTTAAAGTGTACCCTTTTCTAATCAGATTAATTGTGAATGTCTACGCCAATACCAAGAAGAGTGAGAGACCATCTTATACATAAACTCACGTTTTGATCCTCATTCCCCATTTTGAATGTCACAAAACGTGGTTGCTTTAAAGATGCACCTCTCTCTCTCTCTCTCTCTCTCTCTCTCTCTCTCTCTCTCTCTCTCGATATGCTTGTCATTAAAAAACATACAACGGTTTCCGTCTGCGGGAAGGATACTTCTCTAGATTATATAAAACAGTAGGCCCTTGTCTAAGGCCCTATCTTTTGCAACAGGTAATCTCCTTTTCCTCACCTGTTTCCCTAATTCTGGGTGGGTCGTTTGGTGGACGTGGTTTTTACCATAAACAAACTCCAAAAAATTAAACAAAAAGGTACTTTTCGTGCTTTTAGAGCCATACATCTCTCCAAGAGGTGCGTTCACCACTGACATAAAGGCTGACGGCTCGTTCAAGTAGTGTATAGAGTGCCACTGCACCACCACCCAGGGAGTTCGCACCTGAAGTTATACGCATCAGGCCAGTCATGGTCCACGGGTCGGGAAGCGAGCCGAGAGAGAGAGAGAGAGAGAGAGAGAGAGAGAGAGAGAGAGAGAGAGAGAGAGATTGGATAGATAGGCATACAGGCAGACAGATAGATAGATAGATATACACACGACATGCGTTTCAAGCATCCGCCATACTTAAACTTTGAAAATAGTTTCGAGTAGAAATTATTAGACTTAGATATATCAGTGATATAATAAATCAGGCCAGTCATGGTCCACGGGTCGGTAAGCGAGAGAGGGAGAGAGGCCGAGCCAGAGGCAGAAAGAAACAGGACAAAGGGAAACACAGAGAGAGAGAGGCAGAGAGGGAGACAGATAATCAGACTGACAGACAGACAGACAGACAGAGATAGAGATTGGATAGATAGGCAGACAGACAGATAGATAGATAGATATACAAATGGCATAAGTTACGCCATACTTTAAATTTGAAAATAGTTTCGAGTAGAAATGATTAGATTTAGATATATCAGTGATACCATACTAAACATACGCCGCCCCGTCTTTTTCTTGAATTACAGACGGTTTAATAACCTCGAAACATATTTATCAGTACCATGATAAATCTATTTGCCTAACTTATTAAATTATTGATATGTAGGTTAGGTTGGCCTAAGTATGTGGTCTAATGTATAATCTCCAAAGCACTACTATTACTACTACTACTACTACTACTACTACTACTACTACTACACATAATAAAATTAAATCCCCTCGGGTCTCATTTTTTGATATTATCCGATGTAGATTAGTAATAGCTGTTGAAGGGTGATATACATGTAGTAGTAGTAGTAGTAGTAGTAGTAGTAGTAGTAGTAGTAGTAGTAGCAGCATCAACAGCAGCAGCAGCAGTTGAAGGGTGATATACATGTAGTAGTAGTAGTAGTAGTAGTAGTAGTAGTAGTAGTAGTAGTTGTAGTACAAAGTCGAGAATAACATTGCCGTAGACACACTTACACATACATACATACATAGATTAGTAGTAGTAGTAGTAGTACAAAGTAGTGAATAGCATTGATGTAGACGCACTTACACATACATACATACATACATACATACATACATACATACATAGAGTAGTAGTAGTAGTAGTAGTAGTAGTAGTAGTAGTAGTAGTAGTAGTAGAAGTAGTAGTAGTAGAAGTAGCAGCAGCAGCAGCAGCAGCAGCAGCAGCAGCAGTAGTAGTAGTAGTAGTAGTAGTAGTAGTAGTACAGATTAGAGAATAACATCAGTTTTAGCTTAGATGAAGAAAAGAATGGATATGAAGCGAGAGAACAATAACTATATACGCTATAGTGAAGAGCTGGGCTCATGTCAGGAGTCACAAATCTGGCATCAGCGCAAAGGTCACGTGAGAACAAGGACCAACTAGGACTCTCGTATCGATTACATTACAGAGAAAAGTAAATGGACAAATAAAGCAGGATAGAGGAATAACTTCTTCCAAGAAATAAACCCCATCAGCCGCCTCAGCAGGAATATATTAAGTGTCCCAATACAAGGGATGAGACTAAAGTAACATACATAATGGTTTCCAACAGAGCGTATACATGCAATTATGGTCCGACGACAAGTACTACATGTATATCAATAGCTTCTACCATTACTGCTGCTGCGCCTACTACTACAACGACTTCACCTACACAAACAACAATAAGGTTCCCTCGGATCTCACTTTAAAGAATACTATTCGATGCAGATCGCATTCTTTATTGTAGTAGTAGTAGTATTAGTAGTAGTATTAGTAGTATTAGTAGTAGTAGTAGTAGTAGTAGTAGTAGTAGTAGTATTAGTAGTAGTAGTAGCAGTAGTAGCAGTAGTAGTAGTAGTAGTAGTAGTAGTAGTAGTAGTAAAAGTAGTAGTACGTCAGGTTGCCAGTAATATCAGGTAGTTATCAGAGCAAAACGGAGAAAATTCTGATAGTCCATCACTGTTGATATCAGCTCTGTTCGAAAACACCCTGATGTGAGGGTACTTTTGTGATATGTAATGCATTTGTCATCAGAAGACCTTTCAGGTAACTTATGCATTGTATTGGTTCGCCTGTATATATATATATATATATATATATATATATATATATATATATATATATATATATATATATATATATATATATATATATATATATATATATATATATATGTTTAGACTTCTGTTGAAGAAAGGATGAAAAAATTGCCCCTAAATTTGTCATGGTTCCACAGCAGGGCTACAAGAATTGATAAAGCCTTAGTGCAACGGGTAACTTGAACAGGAAAATTTCCGAATTCAGAAAAGAAGGTTATGGAGAGTCAAATATCCACAAAAGGGGAAAATATTGGGCTTCGTTTCAATTATATATTGTAAAATATTGGTGTGACATTTGCGAGAACCTCTGTAATTCGTTGTGTATTTTGCTGGTACTTTGATGTATGAATAATTCATATAGAAAGTTATCCAGGGGTAACTATCTCTGATGAGTGAGAATATCAAGGGCTACAAGCGTCTGTTAGACCTTTTAATTATTTACTGAATGTACTAAGGCATAACAGCCACAACTGAGTACAATCAACATATATGTACCGGGTGAAATACCCAACACTCATGACGGGACATCAAACGCAGATATGGTGCTTGAAATTTTTATTATACATATGTGGGGCTATCATAATTTTTGTATACCATCATCATATATTAAGAAAGGCCGTGGCCACTTAGGCCACATACAAATAAAACAACAATCTCTCCTCAACAATAAGATGATTCCATTGCTGATGGCTGCATTCTGCTCAGGTCTTGAAATACTTTCGCCACGCGTGGGGATCTTGAAAGCTTGAAGGAACAATATTGGGAATCATGAAACGGTAGGTTTACAATTCACGGCTTCTTGACGATTAGCGGGTGCCAATACGCTGAATGGTGACCGCTGTCAAGAGACACAGGTAGGCAACAGTTTTGACATATGGCTTATTCAATAGTATGAGAGTATCCTCACGTGAGGTATAATAAAAGAAATTCTAAAACCCTTGGCCATGCATCATGGAACACACAGGGACACAATAGGCCGGGGGTGACAATTGACCTTTGAGGGATGGGGGCTTGCTATAGGTCTTCACCAATGAGAGAGGACAAATGCGGTCACGGATTGAATCTACTACTACTTTTACTTCTACTACTACTACTACTACTACTACTACTACTACTACTACTACTACTACTACTACTACTACTACTACTACTAATGCTACTACTACTACTACTACTACTACTACTACTACTACTACTACTACTACTACTACTACTACTACTACTACTAATGCTACTACTACTACTACTACTACTACTACTACTACTACTACTACTACTACTACTACTACAGTGCAGGCATTTAATTCCTGCACTAAATGAGCGGGCTGTTCGGGCATGGTTCACAACCGCACTCCCGATTGCCACACAGTTTCCTGGGCATGGATGCATGTGTGACGTCACGACTGAACGTAGATTTCTTCCACAAGCTATGTGTGTCACTGATGTGCTTCGCGTATTTCTTGAATTGTTGTCCACGAGTGTTTTTACAACCAGGCAGACGACCGGTATAACTGGTGCAGGAATTAAATGTCTGTACTGTACTACTACTTCTACTTCTACTACGGATACATACATGTACAGCAACTTGATAATGATCATCCCATCTCTCTTATCCACGCATGTATCTTAGAACAACATTCACCAGTGCTAGCTGATACAAAATGAAACTAATATGGAAATCGATTCGTACAGAGTGACTTCTATTGTTGGTGGAAACTGCTTTGTGATCGTATATATTATATTATTATTTTCTGCGATGCTATGGAAGTTTTAAGGCACCATCAACCTTTATTATTGCTTTCTGTGGCTCACCCAATCAGCAATCAGGATTTGTACCATGTGACCGGTCATTAAATCCCCATAATGCCCTCCACAGCAGGGCATTAAATCTCACTACATAATGCCCTCCATGGCTATCTAGGTCAGTCACTGACACGATTTGACCATTGTTCATTTATTGTTAAAACAAACCCGACAACTTATATAGGAACCTTTTCTTGCATCTCACTCTCATGCTTAGTCAGTAAAATTGTGAAACAAAAATGCTTACAATAAGCACATCAAACTCAAATGATCACAACGTTTGAATCTAAAATATGTAACACATTTTTTTAAAATATTTTCAAAGGCTTATTTAAGAAGAAAAAGTCTTGAAATAAAAAATATGTGAACTTTTGTGATCAAACGTACAATAAATAGTTCTTGGTGTGCCCACTAGATGGCTCTTTTTCACTTGGTTCCCTTTCTCTCACTCCACATCCTACTGTCTATATTGCAGAGTGGTAAGTGTGAGACAGAGTACCAATATAACTCATAGAGCAAAGGACCAGTCTATCATGGGAGGTGCAGAAAGCTTCATAGGATTCATAGATATTTCAGATTAAAAAAATGCTAAATGAGGTAATGCCATTTGGCATCATCTCATAAAAAATAAATAGCAGAAATTAAAAGGAAGAAAGTAGAAGAAAACATTGCCTTTTTAGTTCTTATTGTGGGTCTGCATACACTTATCACAAGATACTATTAACCAGATCACAAGAAATGTCTCATTCAGGGAAGCAATAATAAAAACCTTAATAACTTCAGGCATCCTGACCAGACCTCGGGCCTTCGGCCCTCGGTCTGGCCAGGATGCCTTCAGGCGCACATTAAACACACATACTGCCCTCATGAACAGTCATTAAGGCTTTAATATTTTACTGAATAGGTTGTTATTGCATATAGCGTTTTACTGTTGTGGCTGCAACCGCCAGCTTTATGTATCTCACACCGAAACCCACAATACGTGTTCAAACATGAATTTTGAAAATGGAATTTTCATAATCATAATCACTTTTTATGGTTTATTAAGGCTAGGTCGTGATTATCCAAATGAAAATGGGGGAGGAACTAGAGTAACCCGCGAAAAGCACCATCTATCCTCAACATATCGGCAACTTTCTCACATACCTTAGCTAGGATTCGAAGCTGGGGAGCTCTCCGTAGGGCCTCCCTCGGGAGTTGACCCCGTGGGACAAATGAGGTTACGGATCTAAAATAAACAAAACAAACAAACAAACATTTAAATTCTACCAAAACATCTCTCCATCCAACCGACTTTAAAAGGTCATGATAATGTGAAACCAACCTTTCCATAAAAAGAACATTTCTAACATATTTGTGGTATCACTTCCTTTTTGCAGTTTTGACTGTGTCTTAAAAGACGTTAAGCCCAGGTCTCACTCTGGATGTGTGGCCACGATCTACTTCGATGTATGACGCTGACTTTGACCACGATTTATTCATCGGCGATGGTATTACGGCAAACAGTAACGCCATCGCTACAAAGCACAAAAACACGATGATTTTTAAAATACATCGCAACCCTGTCATGTTGGTATTAATTGGATAGCTCTCGCGGAGTACTCACAGATGAGTACCCATGTGTCAGGGTTTCAGCCATTTTTAGGCTTTTTGCATAATATTGAATTGGCCAAATTAGCCACCAGCAGCACAAGGATTAATAGATTGTGCCGTAGATATCAGTTCTGTGAGGTAGTTTTGACAAGGTGACGTCGTGGTTAACTGTCCATCTCCCGTGATTGTCAGCTGCAAAGCAACTTAAACAATCACCCCCCCCCCCCCCCCCCCCCTCAATCCCTGTGCCATGCCATTCACCATATGTCCGACGCCCAGGCAGTCTCCTGTTAAACCCCTCTCTACCACTAACCCCCTCTTTCTCAAAACGCCCCTCTTCTTCCCAGTAACCTCTCTCCTCTCAAACCCCTATCCCTCTAACCCCCTCTCTCCGCTTAACCTATTTCTCCTGTTAACCCCATCCCTGCCATTAACCCCATCTTTCTCAAAGACTCCGTATTTTCCCAGTAACCTCTCCCCTGTCAAACCCCTATCCCTCTAAGCCCCTATCTCTACTTAACCCATTTCACCTGTTAACCCCATCCCTACCATTAACCCCCTCTTTCTCAAAGACACCCTCTTCTTCCCAGTAACCCCTCTCCTGTCAAACCCCTATCCCTCAAACCCCCTCTCTCTACTTAACCCATTTCACCTGTTAACCCCATCCCTACCATTA
>CAWWDR010000651.1:0-13784 GCA_963942565.1 Maea johnstoni | reverse complement strand
TATATATATATATATATATATATATATATATATATATATATATATATATATATATATATATATATATATATATATATATATATATATATATATATATATATATATATATATATATATATATATATATATATATATATATATATATATATATATATATATATATATATATATATATATATATATATATATATATATATATATATATATATATATATATATATATATAGCATTATTATTGTTCTGGCGTCATGTGTGCGGGCAATTAGCACTTCTTACGTTGGTGTCTGGCCACTGGATGCACTTTAAGTGATCACACCACATCGCCCCGAGATCATTTATAGTCATTCGACTTGTTAAATGACTTAGGATGTCTGTAATTCGTGATATCATCTCACCAGGGAATTGGACTATGGTCTGCTGTGTCGGTTGTTTAATTCACTATAATCAGGTGTTGAAAGGTCCCACCACTCTCCTTCCACTCGTCATGTGACCTTTGACATTTCAGACTCTAACCATGGAGAACCACGATAGACCCTCGTAGTATCCTATACATGTATCGAATCGTGTGGTCTTGTACCAGGGAAGACCGTTCTGGTTATCGTTTCCACACTATATCACGAAGGGCTCGATTATAAAAGCTCATCATACGAGTGTAATGTACATGACTTCTATACAGGACGTATTGGATAGCTTGCAGAGGCATGCAGGTTTACCCTGAGAGCCTATAGCGACTTACACAACAAGGACTTTTATTCACATAGCATGTTTCATGTTCCTATTCCAATATGATATTCATGTGATTCTATTCATGAGCTAATCGAAACCCATTGTATAAAGATGTTCAATTTCCATTCATCATTTGTCAATCAACTTTGATACCACTGAAATTAGATCTCCATGGTAATATCAGACGGATACAATATTGATGTCATATTTGATGAACAATTTCTCTTTTAAGTACGCGCATATATATGCACTTCTACTTTTGCACTGTTTTCTATACATAAAGGTGTTTATTATAAGAGGTTAAATACGCTACATTATCACACACATTTTCCTCGCATAGGGTACGGCATATGTGTATGTATGGTATCTTTCGTTGCAGTCTCATTATGTTCCGCATTGAACAGTGGGGTCCATGTTGTGATGTATACTTATTATGGTTTGTGCGGATTCCCAGCCTTAAGGAAATACCTCTGGTGGAAAAAATACATCCCGCGTATCCAAATGGTAAGTACCCTCATCATCAATTTAGCTGTCGCTGGCGTTTATGTTTACATGATTCAGAGCAAATTTGAGGAAAGAATCTTACATGTAAACATATTTAATCAGATAGTTAGATACCTTCCATACTCTTTGGCATTTAGCTATTCTAAGTTGTTATTCAAATGGGAACATTTTCTTAGTTATCTTTAAATCCTTCAAAATAAGTGCAACATAGAAAGTGCGGCTCCCGCTTGTGTTTCGTCTTGTGGTAATTCTTTACGAAAACTATATACATGTACATTGGATTATTTGGTACCGAAAGTTATCCGAATCTTACTTAACATTAATTGATAAATAATCGTTTCATATTTTGCACCAGTAAAAATGTGAAATAACTGAAATTTGAAATAAATATATATTTCATTAGTTTCATGTTCAGTATTACTATATCAGTACTATTATTATTATTATTATTATTATTATTATTATTATTATTATTATTATTATTATTATTATTATTATTATTATTATTATTATCATTATCATTATTATTTTTATTATTATTATTATTATTATTATTATTATTATTATTATTATTATTATTATTATTAGTAGTAGTAGTAGTAGTAGTAGTAGTAGTAGTAGTAGTAGTAGTAGTAGTAGTAGTAGTAGTAGTAGTAATAGTAGTAGTAGTAGTAGTAGTAGTAGTAGTAGTAGTAGTAGTATCATTATTGTTATTATTATTATTATTATTATTATTATTATTATTATTATTAGTAGTAGTAGTAGTAGTAGTAGTAGTATTGTTATTATTATTATCGTAATCATTCTTCTTCTTATTATATCATCATCATTATTGTTGTTAGTAGTAGTAGTAGTAGTAGTAGTAGTAGTAGTAGTAGTAGTAGTAGTAGTAGTAGTAGTAGTAGTAGTAGTAGTAGTAGTAGTGGTAGCGGTAGCAGCAGCAGCAGCAGTAGCAGCAGTAGTAGTAGTAGTAGTAGTAGTAGTAGTAGTAGTAGTAGTAGTAGTAGTAGTAGTAGTAGTAGTAGTAGTAGTTGTAGTAGTAGTAGTAGTAGTAGTAGTAGTAGTAGTAGTAGTAGTAGTAGTAGTAGTAGTAGTAGTAGTAGTAGTATGAGGAGGAGGAGTATTTATCATGATAATGATATTATCTTTTTGTTATTTTTCAGTTCCAATTCATCTTTAACCTCGGTTTAGTAGTGTATCACGTCAATTTCAAATGTGACTTTCCTGCAGATATAGTACTAATGAAGCTGTCATTCGTCTATACAATCAGTTTGTTAGTGCTTTTTGGCAATTTTTACTTACGCACTTACAAAAAACGTTTCGTCAAACAAGACTAATGACGGCTAGTTAGTGCAACAAAGACCCTGTGACGTCACAAAATGAACCGTCAAAGTAGTGTAGCCGATTCAGCGGACTAATGTTACTTTAAATCGTCAAATTGGTGACGTCACATACTGACGTAACATTCAAGCGGCACATGGCACCACAGCATAAACTGACTGATGTCACATTCTTTAACTTCGAGGAACAAAACGGTCTGACGTCGCATACTGCAACGTCGGGGAGCAAAACGGTCTGACGTCATATATTGTGTGTCACAGATTAAAATATCACTGTTATCAACATATTGATACTATTATCAAAAAAATGGAAAATGTTATGGCAACCAATGTTGTTTTATTTATGCCTAACATGGATCATGTAAGGAAATACAGGGTACATTAAACATTACTTACATATTCATCTGTGTACCTGTCATATACAGTGTCAAGACAACCTAACAAACAACACCGGCTGTCCCAAAAGCTATATATATATATATATATATATATATATATATATATATATATATATATATATATATATATATATATATATATATATATATATATATATATATATATATATATATATATATATATATATATATATATATATATATATATATATATATATATATATATATAGCATGATATATAATCTATGCAGTCGTACATCTTAGGCCAATACGACCTACTGTTTTATTAGAAATTTCATATTGCCATATATAGTATATTCAAATATGATTGTTGTGATTTTTTTCATTCGGCCAATATAGCGTTTGTTAACCTATTACAGACGAGAGACGGACTAGTTTCACTATTTCCAATTAGACAATCTGAGCCAATAGAGTTAATGCATCCAACTGTCATCAGCTAGAGATGTCAACATCTTGATTTTCATATAATAACACATGTGAATCTAATGCTACGCTGTAGTAGCCAATATGCAAAATAAAGGCTTCTTTTTCATATGTATTACTTTGTTTTTTAAAACCCTATATTATATGAATAGTAAATTTTTATAATGCAAATGACAGTCAATAAATATACGCATACACACAGTCATCTGAAGCATTACCCAATTTCCGTATCATGCGCACTGCGCATGCTCCGCATTTCGTAACCAAGGATTTGGTAAAAAGAAATGGACGAGTTTATATAGATATTGTTTCGTAAAAACTATGAATGTTTTCAAGACATGAACATTATGAAAGGAAACACTTAATTTACTTCATTTGTACTTTAGATATACCAATTTTAGACTTAGAAATCGCTTCTTTGAGTCATTTTAAAAAGCTAAAAAGAACACGAAATATAATTTCAACCCATATTCTTGAAAAAATAAAGGTGGCCGCAAGCAATTTTATCCTTTAGGTCCGCATAAACATATTGTTATGTATGATTCCAAGTGATTTCAGAAAGTTGGTCAGCTTAAATTTTCTACTTCGTCATTTGTTGTTTTAGTGAGTTTGCTCAATCATCTTTGGTGAAATTTCGCCCATACTTCTGACACACAATTCTATTCAAACTTTGCATAAAGTATCTCAGTTCTCCAAAAAGCCACTAAAGGGCGCTTTCACTATGACTCTAAGGACTAATTGTGTTTTCTCTACGTGTTAAGTGCCGAGTTCATCTGACTCTACTTATGACTGATAGTGCACCGGCAATTTTGGCCAACATTTCTCGATTTTCACACTGGGTCAGAAAGCCTCAAAAATGGACAATTATCAATATGTCTAAGATGCCATGATGATTCCTTTTGATACTTGGGATAAGCAGTCTATGAGAGAAATCAATTTTTATGATAGAAAATTGACCTTCAAATGACCTTGAACTATGAAAAAAACACAACATGATTTTTAGGCTTTTTTCAGGCATTTAGGAAGAAATAATCAAATTTCTAAAATAATAGCATTGCTTTATCCATACTCAAGTTAATATTTTCAAAAACATTTCTTTGGAAAAGGCATTCTTGAAAGAGTTATTATTATGATTAATAGTTAATAATATGTAGTTATGATAGGACAGACGACAGAGCCACCACGTAGATTTTCACCTAAAGGCTGCTGCTAAGGCACAAGGCGCAATAAGTGCAACTCCTGATTAGATTAGTACGTACCTCACACTCGAAAGCGACCCGTCCCAACATCCAAGAGTTCTATTACGAAGCCTCTGAATTTATTCTGATTTTCAACGAGATATTTATTGCTTATGCTGCTTTATGTATGAACATGAATCAAAACACAATACAAAGAAAAACATTACAGAAAAAAACATGACGGTCACTATCAAAAGAACGTTGAACAGACTCGATGCTCTTCTATTCTGAGGATAGAGTTCATAGTCTTTCAGGCAGTATGAATAGCTTGTTCAAGATCTAGTAGGATATGTGTTATTATTAAGGCATCAAACTATCGCGAGCAAACTTGGACTTGGACAGGTCAAAGACCAAGGAGTTGAAGAATGGGAATAAAATAAGAGATTGTATACGGACACATAAAAGTCAGTCTTAGAAAACAATTTGAAACTTTAGCACATTCATGTACATTGACACTTATAAATCAATTAAAACAGTTTGTTTAAACGAAAATGCTGTCTGTATTCCAACATCAATTGTTATTCATCATTACAAATCACCCAATGACTTACATATCCAATGGACGCCATAAGTTCAATCTTATCATTCTCCTTGGTCTAGAATTGGCAGTGTCTACAGAGTGCGAGAATTTATCTTGCGGCTAATTCGCTTATCTCAATTCGCTGTTTCCTTAGCTGTTGAGAGGGAGAAAAATTGCATCTAGATATTGCAACAGCTGTGTTCTTATTAATCAAGCTAGCTGCAACATTTTAAGGGCAGCACTTGATGGAAGCTATTTTCATCAACACAAATCAGGATGACAATCAGGCCTTACTGTATTTCTGATAGAAACTCTGCCCATACAAAGAAAGAAACGCCCATAACGCTATGGGGAATTTACAACTTCGCTATTCTTAAATGGATGCATATTGCTTAATTTACCTACGATTTGACATTACAAATGCAAATCATATCGGCAAGTAGTAGAACGTGCATGTATGTATGTATGTATGTATGCACGCATGTATGTATGTATGTATGTATGTATGTTTGTATGTATGTGTGTATGTATGTATGTATGTATGTATGAATGTATGTTTGTATGTATGTATGTAATGCATGTATGAATAAGTATATATGTATGTATGTATGTACATGTATGTGTCTATGTATGTGTCTATGTATGCATGGATGTACCTATGTATGTATATTAAGGCATGCATGCATGCGTGCATGTATGTATGTATGTATGTATGTATATATGTATGTATGTATGCATGTATGTATGTATCGGCGTACTTACGTAAGCACGCGCGCACGAAACTGCATACAACTTTATATATGGTGATTGATTGCGTGAATGTTCATATTCAAGTAATATATGAAAGATTTCTACGAAGAAAAATATTCCTTGTTTGGAAAGGACTGCCCGACAATCTACTGGTCTAAAGCGTTGCCACTGACTGCTCGCTGCCTCTCACCACTGGCCGGCTACGAATCTTGCTCGGGGCATGCGAGCCAGTTACAAGTGACCTAAAATAGGCGGTGTGCTTACCGGGGATCTGATGTTCATCCTTTCCATTGACGACTGGGCGGTGACTATAATTTCTTAATATGACAGATGAAGTGACGATAAGCCTAAATGCTATAACACTGGGTGGGATGTTTCACTTTGACAGGAATCATATTTCCATGATGTAATAGTTGGCTGTGGTCGCGTCTTTGTTGTTAGCAAAGCAATCAGACAGAAGAAAAGTCCGGGAATTAGGATGCTACTGACTTCATCAAAATACCGTTCCTGAAAATAGGTTTTACGAATTTTCAGGATTTGGCGGATCATAACACGAATTACGATAATTGTATGGTTTAAAAGCATTTTCTTGTTGATTCTTAATTTGGAAATGGCTATGAAAAAGGATCCCATGTACACACAGGTAGTCAACGTCATAGGTAATCCTCCGGAAGATCGAGAGATGAAACACATCCTAAATATCCTCTCCTGGTTTCGACAACAATCGAAACTCTTCCACGACTTAGCAGAGGGTATGTATCCTTAGTTGTGTAGTGACTTATTGCGCAATGTTGTACATCATGTTTCTTATTAATATGGACGAATAATACGTTATGGCAACCAAATCCTACGTTATGCCAAGAGAACACACAGAATATGCACTTAAAAGCATGGAAACTAGTCAATCTGTGAGCTCAAGAATTGGGTTTAGCCGTGGTGTAATATAATCAAAAGTTTTAACCGATAACTTGGAAAGCAGAACATAGAAACAAAATGGACAGGAAAGAGAATGTTAGTATTTAATGGGCAATTAGATAATGAAAGGTTGGTAATGATATTTCTAAATAACAACCTGAATTGTTTCATCGTACGTGGTATGAATGTAGTTAACAACTCTCAAATTGATAATACACACGAAAAGATGAATTGTAGTGATGGTATACAAAGATTGCAAATATAAAACACAGCTTCTCTCAAGCTGTGGTGAAAGAGAGCTTCTAAGGTAAAGTTATTGTAGATTATTTGATGTAGTCATATATATTTACGAACGAGCAGTCGTGACGGGCAGAAAAAGATTGAAACCTTTTTCGAATAACTTCAGAAAATATTTTAACTTTTTTTTGACGTCTTCCCAAAAATGACTGCCTCTCACGTATGTTCTTTGGATATTAATGTAGCTGTTTGGGTAAATAAAAGAAATGATGAAATGGTGTTATTTTTCTATGCAGGTCGAACAATTTGCTGATCTTTCATAATGAGATGGTCACTTTTGTAATGATTGTAGATGCTGTGATTGATATCATAAAGCGATGCCAGCTGGTCAGGAAGGAGAAAGATGAAGTGATTATTAAGCAGGGAGACCGAGGAGAGAGGTAAGTGTGCAAATGTTGTAAGTCTAGAACATTGGTTAAGATACTTAATGGCAAACTCAGTCCATGCAGACATAGCTAAATCAGTTCTTCTTCGGAGTCCAAACAATGAAATCAGTATTAACAATATCTTCATCATTATGATACATGAAACCTACAAAAGTCAGTGAAATAAATCAAGTAGGACTTAGCTTATTCAAAACCTGAAAAAAACACTAAAATGCCACATGGAATAGGATATACATCTAGGCACTATAAAAATCTCTACCGAAAGTTCTTGGAAAAAGGGGTGAGCATTTACAATGCACTATCAACAATATAAATGCAACTCTTTATACAGAAATGGATTCATACATGTGTATATACCGGTGAATAGCAATACAATTTTATATTTTTGTACTGTTGCTTTACTATCTTAAAGAATGCACGAACTGATGTATTTACTTATGGAACAATACGATTATAAAAAAGTGTAGAAATGTGACTGATGTGCAGTCATACCCCAACGATTAGGAATAAGGATGTTTATTCATTTCTACTTTAAACCTCTAGATTGCTCTTAGCCTGACTCATAAAAACATACCTGGATAACATAGCAATATTTGGAGGAAGCTTTGAATTAAGCTGTTGTTCCGGTTCTGCTTATTAACTTCTCTTTGACCATCTTTGATCTATACTTTAATTGAGGAGTTAGGTTTAAAGTTGCCAGAGCATAGATATACACTCCAAATATGAAAGGGTTAATATTATTCATCGGAAAGTAAAGAATAGTTTTAAAAAATTGAGTGATTTCTGTAAGCACTGGATAGATAATAGACAGTCAGCAACTTTTACCATTATAACACGTGATCATATATTTTTCATATTTAATATTGATATGCACACTTAGACCACACACATTACGAATATCAAATTACGTATCCATATAAAGGCTGTAAGGTCACCAAATATGTCATACCAGCATTGGATATTTCTACGTTATGCCGACCGAAAGGTAGTCGAAAGGGAGTCAATGTACTCATTTTCTTTTAGGCGTTAGCTTACATAAAACATACCACATTTCCATGAAAAAAATATGTAAACTCAGAATATACAAATGAATAAGTGACCATTTCTCACGCATGATACAGTATTAAATTCTGCCTCAGGGAGCAAGTAGGTTGAGAATCGGTCCAGCCTCTAGCAATTTTATGTGTACAGTTCCTATATTTACTGTATGGAGTCAATAGCCATACTACCAAATACAAAACAGTATTGCTATATGGAGGAGTTTCCAGGTATGATGTGGTACATGCCAATACAAGTTCATGACAAAACGTGCTTTTTACTGTGTAACTGCACGCAGTTTTAAAACTGCTCGGTTTATTTTGCGTAAGCACTTAATCGAGCGATCCTATTTTTCATTCATTTTACAAATGGTGTGTGCCCTTCGAATTTCCGAATAGCGCTCTTCGGAAGTACCTTTTTAAGTGCACTGCTGAATTGATCAAAAGTACAGTGCATTCAAATACTGTTTGCCCATCAGATTTTCCAATGGCGCCTTTTCAGAAAATACGTTTTTGATCACTGTATTATTTGCCATAATCATAATACATTATTCAAATTCATTCATAAATCTTCGAGAACATGTTTATCTAATTTCATTCAAAACTCTAACCTGTATATTTTCACAGAATTTTTGCCTCTAGATGTTTCATTTACGTTCTATATCTATACAACATTGTGCTATCTTGGTCTACTATTAGTCTTTTATCTTTATATTTTAACAAAAGCCATGCCTTTAGATATTTAATATAAATACTATTTCCTTAGAGAATTAAAAGGTCTGGTCTACGTTCAGCTTCTCTTAACCGTTATACTTCATCAAAAGTATATAGGTTATGTACCGAGACAGAATTCAAATATCCCTGTGGTCTACTTTCAGCTTCTTCATGGTCCTCTATGGGCAGGTGTCTGTATATAATCTGGTTATTGGAACCGCGGAAGAGGAAAGCAAATTAGATATTCCTAATACTGTAAACGACCGCTCTATACTTGGCAGCTTTCTTCATTGTTTAGGTAAGTTTTATAAGTGCAGCTTTTATAAAACCACACTCAAATGCAATTCACACACACGCACACACACACACACACACACACACACACACACTATATATATATATATATATATATATATATACACATATATATATATATATATATATATATATATATATATATATATATATATATATATATATATATATATATATGTGTATATATATAGATATCTTTATATTCAAGTATAAAGTACATATATTAAAGGTTACACTTATGACTGCTCCTTAGATCAATGAAAGCAGCTTAGCTTTATATATGTAGTGTATGGTATGGTGACATTGAGGAAATTCCGAAAGACCACAACTCGATAAAGCAAAAATCAATGACGTCCATGCATAGGTTACCCAATACAACCCAACTACAATAACATATTTAATATTTATTTGTTCTACGGAGTGATGCTTATCTAGTTGTAATTATGCAATGTTTACCACGTTAAGTAGAATTGATGTCAACTTGTGTTGATTGGTACTCCTGGACTGTTTGGTTTATGAACGCCTATGCTAGGAGTGTATTTGTATCTGTGTATTTACTTACCATGTGTTTAAATAGCGTGGCTTAAAGCCGCAAATAATAGGAATACTTTAGGTGGTCAACCCGTTACCAGGATGATGAAGCGACATGCAGTTGCTGCAGGTTTATATGATTGCTGTTAATTTGGAAGCAAGGTACGACCTCACCCATACTGACATTGCAGGAAGGGGTGTGCGTGTTCTTCTCAGCGCAGAAATCACATAGGCACAGACTCCTTATTAAAGTCAAGGGCCCCTTCCTCCCCTTTCCTCCAAAATCCTTACCGAACTGCTTTTGCAGTTGCTGTTATTGTTTTTGATGTTATTGTTATTATCATTGATCATTATTGTACAATATTGTTTTATATGTTTTTTTTCGTAATAATCGCATATGATAGCCATTGGTAATATAAGTGAGAAAAGTCAATTACAATATATTTCAGAGCAGAACGTTTTTTCTTAAGAATTCACACACTATTGCTATGTCCCTTGGTTATTTAATTCAGAGAACCTTATTATCTTAAATCTAAAGCAAGGTAATTGAGCCCATCCGCATCACTTTATTTGTGTAGATTATCATTGCTTCAACACTTACTCTTAGTTTATCTTTAGTTAAGCTATTCACGATTTAGCGCTAACAAAAGCAAAATTCAAAATTGAAATCCAAATCAAAGAACATATGCGTTGCGGTTGGCTTTTAAGTTGTTTAGTCGGCTCTGAATGTAAAAGCTACCTGATTACCAATACTCTATACATTAACGTAAACCAGAAATGATATATAGGGATTAATTGTACAAGCAATTGCTTATAGAAGTACCCAGCAGGTATTTATTGACAGAGTTACGACAAAATATTATTGAATCACAAGAAGTGTGTAAATGTTAAGATATATTTGTAGGTTAAGGGCATCATAACACTATTAACTTTTTACTTTCTCGTCAACACTAGTGAACTATAATACTAATATCTACCTCCGTTTCGAAAGTATTAAATGTAAATTGAAATGCAATTAACACCATAAGCGGTCAGCGGCAATACTAGTATAAAGGAGATGATCTTTCCTTTAGCAATTACATGTATCATGACCTTGTGGTCACACTTATCCTCTTAATGCGTGTTTTAAGACATTCAGCTAATAACAGAATCCTGTACCACGAAACTAGATCTTCTGAAAATATGCCGAAGCTCCTTTCTGAAAGATGGACCTGTAGCGCAGTACAGTAAGAAGTTTATCGTATGATTCAGCGCCTGCATGACGTTCGCAATAGTGTAGTATATAGCTGTGATTGTTGCAATAGTTGGATCCTTTCTATCCAAATATGGCCTCGCTATGAAGTAAATGGTTATGGGCAGAGAGAGGGTTAAGAACACGACACTGACGGTGACGAGCATGCAAGAGGTATTAGCAATTACGCTGTTGCCCTTATCAGAATTCCTTTTCGGGGCAACTTTCTGGCGATTGACTACCAGTCGTCGAACGAGGAGGCAATTAAATATGCAAATGAGCAAAAAAGGTATGCACGTGCCGATACTGAGATCTATGAAGGGCCATATATCATATATGAAGTGCTTGTCGACTTTGGCACAAACGTACTCTACTGTTTGGTTGCTTCTGCTGAAAGCAATGAATTTATAGTTCCCAAGAAAGTGTGAACACGAGATGCATATTGTTACAACAATGCTGACAACAATTATCCGTGAGACTTTCACGTTGTTGATTCTACGCGCCTTCACGGGTGAAAACACTGCGCATACGCGCTGTGACGTCATGGCAACAATGATCCACGCCGAGCACCAGCGGGACACTACGATCACGTACACCAATGTCCTGCACGCAAAATCTGAGGTGTTCCGTAGGCTTGAACCCGTTAGAAACTGATAAAAGCCGGGTAATTGCGTGGAGTAGAGTACTAGCACGTCCAGAATAGCCATTGCCATGAAGAAAGGTGTCACTGCCATATTTCTTAGAGTTACCCGAGAGAGTACAGTCAGAGATAGAATACTAAATATCGTCCCAACAATCGCGAATGTTGGAGCAGTCAGAAATACACTCCATCGAACAAAGCTCTCATGAGTCATTTCCGGTTCCGGTTTGAGAGTATAATTTGCATAAATTACCGTCACTGATAAAAGTAGGTCAGAGTCGTTCGCGAGCACGCTCCTTGCATGTGACTCCATAGTGGCACCGTGGTCCTTGATTTGGTTATTAGCAGGGAAATGTCGTGGGTGACAATTTACTGTGACGGCTGTGTACATTCAATTTAATTGGATCCTGTCTGCAATGACGCAGGATGTTCTGTTTTGTCGAATGACAATTGTCACCATACGTAATCCTCATCAGTCTGTATGTTTGCTTAGATGAATAAAATAATGGATATGTAGCGAGAGACCAATTACGCTATGCGCTGTAGTGAAGACCTGGCTCATCGCAGAGGTATCGAATCTGGCAACAGTGTGACCTCACTAGGAGACGAAGACCAATTAGGACTCTCGTATCGTTTGCATCATAGAAACTTGCGCACAAACATGCGCAGTACGCGACTTTTTGAGCTATTCGCCGCAGTCAGCTTGTTTAGGTTGACCGCCTGGTTTCATATCCACTTGCTTGTATCCATCTGAGATGTTTGTAAAATCTCCTCCCATTTGTTTGGAAAGATGATCTCAAGATATTTGAATCAAAGTGTCTAGTGTCAGTATAACAATAAAGGCCTGGTATATGTAGATATAATAAAAGAAATTGTAAAGTAGAAGCATGGAATGGCTCTGTATAGGTCTAAATATCCTCGTAGAAGGTGGGTTGCTCTTGAACTGAACGCAGTTTGTGAAACCAACTAGTAGGTATTAGACTCTTGAGGAAGTCGTATGTACATATATCAACTCGTGGTAAAATCTTGATGTATGCCTCTTTCCTGTTTCCATTCTGTCGTATTTTCCAAATTCTACAACAAAGGATGTATCTTATATTCAGTTTAATGTACGTCGTAATAAAATACCATAAAGGAAATTGAATTCGGTTCGTGTGAAGTATCCTGAGATGGATGTTCTAAGAGGAAATGGAAAGGTAGCTTAGGAACTTTCTCTACTTTTTCTAGATAAAGCACGCATTGACACATACATCGTGGTAATTTACAGATGCATCACAGTTATAAACTCCTCTTTCCACCTCTTTCCAACTAAATGATTAGGATTTATTAATTAATTGATATATATATATATATATATATATATATATATATATATATATATATATATATATATATATATATATATATATATATATATATATATATATATATATATATATATATATTATATATATAAATATATATATATATATATATATATATATATATATATATATATATATATATATATATATATATTGACTAATAGCATATTACAAAAAATCAATCTATCAAAAAGGTAATGCAAATAAAGGTATGAACAAACCATACAGATGTTACTTAACTACCACATTTGGTACAATATAGGCATTAGTTGAAATATAAAAGTTTATGATTCGGAGAACTTGGCAATTATTAATGTCCTTAATACTAACAAGTGTTTAGCTCATTATAGTACGTTTTCCACACATAATCATATGATTCATCCTTAAGATGACAGACAAAAGTAAAATGAAATTCAAAATCGATCTAGATTAAA
>CAWWDR010000649.1:0-17602 GCA_963942565.1 Maea johnstoni | reverse complement strand
TGACCTTTTATCAATGGGTGTATATACAACCAGGCACTGGCAGACGTCCGTTACACTAGTGCAGGAATTAACTGATTGTACTGTAGGTTTCCAGACCATGTGTGCACTTGAGATATAACTGCATTAGTACAAACTAATATGGCATAGCTCATTTATGATATGACTTTCCCTTTAGAGCATTCATTTATCACTGTTAATTTCAATAGCATACTTATCAATTCTGGTGTAATTTGATGGATGATGAGTATTTGTTGTCATGGTTTCTGTGATTCAAACTATGTTTGGCCTAATGTGTAAGAATAACTTTATACTGTTACGACATCAAAATCAATCATGTTCTTTAATGAGGCAACACCACTATGAACATCATATGCTCAATGGGGTGGTATATAAATAATATAAAATTTAATATAAAATATGCAAAGAGTTCAATACTGGAGAGCAATTTCTGGTATTTGAATACATGCCAAAGATGGTTATGTTTATACATGTAAAACTAACTTTGGTACATTTTCTGTATTCACTTGTATAGATACGTTTCTCTTGGGGAAACACTCTGTTGAGAAATTCAAACTAAGAAAAGCATTTGTTATGCTAGTGATAATAATACATTGCATACATTTGAATTTGAATTAGAAATATGATTAGTGTACCCCTATACATGGAGCACCCCTATGTAGGAAGTCGCAGGGAAATTCTTTCGGGGAATTGGTTCTCGATCCAGTGAAAATCATCTACATTACGTCCAACGGACGTCTGCCAGTGCCTGGTTGTACAAGCACCCATGGGTAACATTACAGAAAATAAGCCAAACACATCAATGACCCGCGTAGCTTGCAAAGCAACTTTTAGTTGTGAGGTTATACATGCATCCATGACCAGGAAACTGGGTGGCAGTCGGGAAAGCGGTCGTGTACTACAATTGAGTATTTTCATTTCTTACTGCTTCACCCTAACTGAGTACTTACCAAAAGTAAGTCTTCATATAGGCACCAATGTTCACATTCTGACCAGTTCTCTCGTATTTCCTGACAATTTTACTCGGGCTGCCCACGCATTTAATGCAGGAATTTAATGGTGGCACCGTAGCCAAAGTAACATGCTGTTTGTTTGAATTTGGCCACATCCTTCAATGCTGATTGGCGGTATTAAGTGTAGATTTTCATCGTATAATCACGGCCCTGTATGCTGTGGGAATATTCAGCAAGTGGACCGCCCACAGCATTAGCAGGATTCCAACGACTCTATATGGGGGAGTCATTACAGCGCAACAGACAAGCGAGTCACTAAGTCAACATTTACGTGATCAGGCTAACTTAGCAGTTGGTTTTACGTTTCGTACTGTGACCTACAGTACAGACATTTAATTCCTGCACCAGTCCACCGGACGTCTGCTAGTGTCTGGTTGTACAAACGCACTTGGATAACATGTCGAAAATAGCGAAGGACATCAATGACACACGTAGCTTGCGAATAAAGCTACGTTCAGTTGTGAGGTCATCCGTGCATCTGTGCCCAGGAAATCGGGGTGGCAATCAGACGTGTGGTCGTGTATTTTGCCCGGGCTGCCCATGCATTTAGTGCAGTAATTAAATGCCAGGACTGTAACATGACAGAAATGCACTGGTTCGTAATAACTAATTTGGAATATCGTTTTTCTTTCGTCGCTTTTTCTGCCATCTTGCGACTAAGTCGTGACTAGCCAGTTGTAACTGGTGGAGGAAACTGGAGTACCCGGTGAAAACCACCGCCTAACACCAAGTCACTGGTAACTTTCTCACATACCCCAGGTGGGAGAAGTGCACTGAGTATTAGTAAAACTCTCTCTCTCTCTCTCTCTCTCTCTCTCTCTCTCTCTCTCTCTCTCTCTCACACACACAGATAGTTTGAAATTAGCCTTATTATCTTATTATTTTGATTGACCATAATAAGTGAGTCAAAGATAAATACTGGAGTACGCAACCAATCAAAATCTCAACAGCATTGTATTGTTACAAAACAATGTGCTAAAAAAGATAATACTGCAAGTCCCCACCAGAAGTCAATGCAGGAACACATGTTTCAGAAAGTCTTTTATTCATAGTTTCGTTATACGTGTTAAAGTACAATATATTTGTAAACAATAAATCTTGAAAGCATTGACCAAAGTAATCGTATTTACATAGTGAGAGGGGTCTACATAAATGTTACAGTGAATTGACGCATTTACATGGACCAGTTATTGCTATTTGACAAATAATGTGACCATAGCATTATAATTGGACCATTTACGTCATTTCATCGACAGCAAGATAATTTGTTTACAGGAACCTCGTCCTGTTTCTGGGGGAAATTATTACTTCAATCACATCAGAATATGGCTATTACAGAAAAATAATCGATATTTCCTTTAATTGTCTGAGACATAATTTATAGAATAATCACCGACATTCTTTCGCTCTAAGTAGAACGTGGAGGCTGCCCTCATGGCTAAGCTATCTAGCACGCTATGCGCATGCGCAGACTCCTCGCATGCCTCACCACTGCACCGGGCCGGAACCTGCCTCCGACAAGTAAATCAGGTCGTTAATGAATATTATAACCATTAAAAGGTAAAAGTTTTCAGTTCATAGTCTTGCATCCACCGGAATGTTCACACAACCTTCCTCCCCTAGCAGGCCTGTACACACGGAAACCCTTTCAATCATCCAAAGGTATATTCTAGAGCAGCTGGCAGCATATAGCACGCAAATTCTAAGCACCGCCTTATCAATGCTAGGTACCCATTTTTGCAGCTGGGTAGACTGATGCAACGTGGGATAAACTGTCTTGCCCAAGGACAAACCAAAGTGCCGAGACCGGGAATTGAACCAACGACCCTCTGATTACTAGTACATTAGTCGGGGTGCTACTGGGGCACTCCGTTTACCTCTAATCTGAACTTTTAGTATCAAACACCCTATAGTCAGAAATGAAGGGAAAGTGTAAGAATTACCATCTATCCATTCTATTTTAAACAGAGAGTAAAAAGTTCGGACGAGTTGGCGTGGTCGCTTTGTAAATGTGTCACGTTCCGAAGGACTGACTATGGTGGCTTTGCAATCGAAGGACCCCTCCGAAGAGAGAGGTACATTCATTCTGGTTCCAGGTTTCTATCTGGTCACTATTTGCCCTATTTGCTGTGGAAATTGACGTAAATCCTAACGAACAAACATACAATCAAGCAGAGACGCAAACAAATATAGGTTCGGACCCTGCTGCGTCAAACAATGATGCGGTTATCTCAGAGATTTCTCCAGGTCACCATGGCAACCTATAAACAGTGTTATAGATGGGGCTTCCTCCTGTCGTGATAATCATCGTCTGTAGATTTCCCACTCTTTAACAAATTAATGCTCATGGCGGCTAAAAACAGCTTGATATTTTTTATTATATTTTGCCGTCTAAGGCTAAATTGGTGAAATATTTGAAGGAGAAATGTTTACCAGGACATAACCAACAACTGTTCTTTAAATTTATTGTAAAATCACGCTTGATTTTGAAGTTATTGTCCAAAGTATCATAGATCCAGACGACAATTTCAAATAAGAGGAATTCTTAAGCATTAATGTGTTAAAGCCTATTGTTTGCACTCGTGCTCTTCTGTCACAACCTAACGATGTTGACCTTTGACCTAACAACGCCCCAGACAACAAGGGGCGTGTAAGTGATGCCCAGGCAACTAGGGGTTGGGGGCAGGGGTGCCCTATATAAGAGGGGGTGAGCCCCCTCTCTACCGGCAATGGATTCAGGGATCAGTGTCGGTCGCCATATTGCCTCCTAATGAGGATGATACATCACCCTTTGCGCATGACAATAGCCTCTTGGGCGACATCAGGGCGTCATTAGGGCGTAGTTCCCGGCCCCATTAGCGGATCACTTTAGAGAGAAACAGACTCTATAGGACATATGTCCCACAGATTCTGTCCGGCAGACTAGCAGCGGCTTTTGGTATAAACATTTCATGAATGTTCTTGGAAAATGTTGAGACGAGACTAAAGGACTTATTGTGTAAGTAGTAAAGTGGTTTGATTGAAAAAAAACGAAAAGAGTTGAGCGAAGCGAGGCTTTTAGTGGGGTTTCACGTGAAAAACTAAGTGAGCATAGTTAGCAAAAAATCTTAGTGTTGGTTAATGGCAACTTTAAAGTGCTTTTACTCAAAATGTTAACTTGTTGATCTAATAACTGTTAAAATGGATGCTTTGGTGGCTTCATATGTTATTTTTTGGGTAGAAAACTTGTAAAAGTGGTCGTTGAAAATAAAATTTAAAGAGCTTGTGGTGGAGAAATCGAAAGGCTTTCGTTGTAAAATGTAAGGCTTAATGGTAAAGAAAGGAATTTGGAACGTCGATTATTGTAGTCGTGGCTAGCCAGTTTTAAGTAGTGTAGGAAACTGGAGTAACCGACGAAAACCACCGCCCACCCCCAAGCTTAGATGAATCAAAACAAATGGATATGAAACCAGCCGGTCAACCTAAACAACCAGGCTAATGCAAATAACCTAAAAGTTACGTTCTGCGCTTGTTGGTGCGCAGCTTTCTCTATAATGTAAACGATACGAGAGCCCTCATTGGTCTTTGTCTCCTAGTGACGTCACACTGGGGTCAGATTCGAGACCCCTGCGATAGCCAGGTCTTCAGTATAGCGCATATAGTAGTTGGTCTCCCGCTACATATCCATTCTTTTATTCATCTAAGCCCCAAGTCACTGGCAATATTGTGACATGCCCCGGCTGGGTGAACGATGGTGGGTGGGACAAACTGTTGCATACATATTTTATTGCTTATTTGTCTCAAACAGACTAGTAACATGTTGGTCTCGTGTACCTTAATACCCTCTCTTGTAAGGCTGTCACGTCATCTGCTTTATCCGTTAACCTTGCAGTATGGGTTGAACCAAGAGAATCACGACCTGCTTTTTAACCCATCAATGCTCATAGCGGCGAAATGCAACCTGACAATTTTGCTGAAATCTTTGAAATAAAAGCATAATAGGGAAAATATTTGAAGGAGGAATTATAATCAGGACGCTACCAACAAAACTCCCTCAAATATTTCGTAAAATTATTCTAAATTTCCAAGTTATTATCAAAAGTATCAAAGATCCAGACGAAAATTAACAGAGGAACTCTTCTGCAATAATGGGTTAATACACATGACACTTTTCCGTAACGACACTAATGGATAAGGGTTGCCTTGCGCGACCTATTAATGCAATAACTGTAAAACATAGTCAGTGGTGTCAGTGAAAGTGGTAAGGTTAGAACATCGGGGCCAGGCAAAATCTCGCACTACATGTGAAGTGCATTAAATCAAAATTGTCCTTGACCCATTCACAATTTCCCTCGACGATAATGTCTTGATGGCTTAAAACTTTGAAGAATATCTCGGTATGAGAATTGAGATATATCATGGAAAGGATACTACAGCATAATTGGAAATATAAAAAATCGATAAAAATGTCATCGTTTTACATTTCAGTGTTCTTTCGAGTGATGAATTGAAAATATACCACCAGATACAACACATGTACACTCGATCAGTCACGACTTCTTTTTACTGGAAAATCGTAGAAGAGTTATGTTTGGTCACACCGGCCCTTTGGGGTCTTATCTAATCGTGTTGCAAACCTCAAGCATCTTCAGAATTTTCATTTGATCTTGTTGAGGAAGCGAGCTCTTTTCTGTTATTTGACGGAAGTGACAGCACTGTTCGAGCATTGTATACAACCATGCTAACACATTGTCCATATCAAGTTATATACACATTTATGACTAAAATAAGATTGAATACATCCTTTATTCATATGACAGGTTTTCATTCTAGGTTACTTTTAAGCCACTTATTTCGTCATATCGGCATATCTCATTCCAGTCCCACTGACTATCAGTTACTTTTTTGGAGAACACCGAGGTTCAGGTGAAACTCAAATGATTTTATTTCAAGTCACTGGCGACTTTCTCACATGCCTGAAGTGGGTTTGGATTCCCAGGCCTTGTAGAGTGGTGAAACGTGTAGGGCGAGCAGTCAGCACTTTGGTTGTGCGTAAGACCGCCCCAGCACAGACACCCTTATGATTGAGGACCTGTAAGGAGCAAACTTCAAATGATTTCAAGTCGCTGGCAACTTTTTCAGAAGTGGCTTTGGATCACCATGCCCTGTACAGTGGTGAGACATGTAAGGCGAGCAGACGGTGCTTTGGTTGTACGCAAGACCGCTTCGCCTTGGAGGCAGCCCCAGCGCAGAAACCCTTATAATTGAGGACAATCAGACCCTGTGCAGTGGTGAGACTAGTCGAGCGAGAAGTCGGCGCATTGGTAATACGTAAGATCGCTGCGCATTGGAGGCAGCCCCAGCGCATATACCCTTATAAATGAGGACAATCAGAGACCTGTAAGTAGCGAACTCCAAATGATTTCAAGTCGCTGACAACTTTTTCAGAAATGGGTTTGGATCATCTGTGGCGGGACTTGTAGGGCGAGAAGTCGGCGCATTGGTAATACGTAAGACCGCTGCGCATTGGAAGCAGTCCCTAATTGCGGAACCCTTATGCATAAGGACAATCGCCGGCTACTTTCTCATATGCCTGAAGAGGGTTTGGATTCCCAGGCCTTGTGCAGTGGTGAGACTTGCAGGGCAAGAAGTCGGCGCATTGGTTGTGCGTAAGACCGCTTCGCCTTGGAGGCAGCCCCAGAGAAGCATTGGTTATGCGGAAGACGGATGCACCACGGAGGCAACCCCAGCGCAGATACCCTTATGGATGAGGACAATCAGGGACCTGTTAAGTAGCGTACCATCACTTTACTGTATCATTACGCAATCAATCATCATTAACAGTGACCCGTGGTCAGCACACCTGAGGATCGTGTTGCGCGCGCACGCTCTCGCTTAATGTGCCGCCTGCCGCCGCGCCACGGCAATGGTGTGATAGATGACTTGCCGAGGAAGACGAGAACTCGTGCCATCCCTGGGATGGCGTTTGACACCGAGGATGTTCTGATGGAGGAGCTTCCTCGGTGAATTGACAGATGTGGGGCGCGAGAGGGTTCACTTCATTAGAACCTGAACACGAGGCCTTTCCTCAGAAAAAAGTGCCAGCTTTGTGTAAATAATTGATCACCCCAAGGGCCTGCAATAAGTTATCAAGTGACAAATTTTCGATTCACAAATGATAATGTCTGTACATATCTCTTCTGGCGCAAAATGATGACAAAGCGGAACATGGCGTTATTAGAAAGGCATACTTCTAAGGGTAGGGTCGGGAAAACCTTCCTTTCTTGTGTTAATGAACACAAATCATCCCCTGGCTTCAACTAGGAACACTTCTGATCTTCCCCGCCAGAGGGCAGATCATCATTAGGATGACATGACTCGGGAAGGTCCAAGTTCGCACAATTAACGTAGGCTTTGCAGAATCTACGTCACCTCGCGATATCACTTTGAAGTCTCGCGGTACGTGGGATGTACAATGCAACCTACTTTTTAATAAACAATTACCAAAGTACCGGACCAAACAGGCTACCCTGTTTGAATGGCATCAAATTGATCATCTTCATTTTTTCTGCCGAAAATCGTCTCTAGTAAGTTTCGAATGGTCGAGGAAACCGGAGTACTCGGGTTTTACCAGCGATAAGTCCCAAGTGCTTGTGCATATACATGTATTATATATATATATATATATATATATATATATATATATATATATATATATATATATATATATATATATATATATATATATATATATATATATATATATATATATATATATATATATATATATATATATATATATATATATATACTAGCATATAAATATATATATATTATATATATATGTATATATATATATATATACATATATATATATATATATATATATATATATATATATATATATATATATATATATATATATATATATATATATATATATATTATAAATATATGTATATATATATATATATATATATATATATATATATATATATATATATATATATATATATATATATATATATATATATATATATATATATATATATATATATATATATGTGTGTATATATATAAATATATATGTATATATGCATATTTGTACGCAAAGCATCTCTGCTTCGAAATGAGTAGGAATGAGTAAGTTTATTGTAGGTATAAATGGATATGTTAATCCTCTTACTGTATTGTATCATTAAAACGTCGGATAATGAAATAGTATACTTGGACTATGCCTATTAAGAGATTAAACAGACGCTTGTGATGGATCTACATTAACAAGAAGTGATTAGTACACCAAAGAAACAACCAACATGAAATATATCTCCCTTCCACAGTGACAGGTATTCAGATCCAATAATATGCGCATGCCATCAACAATAGACAGTGTATGTCAACTCAGTGAAGTATTAGGACTATTAGGGAAAGCAGTTGTCAGAGTTGTTGGCAACTGAATGCGGTACTGAATGGCTGTATTCAAAGCCTCTTTGATATCATATTTCAGAGGGTGCTGATTATTGCGACGAAGGTGCTGTAGGTATACGATAGAGCAGTCTTCATAGCATGATCGATAGGGCTATCTACACTACAAATACCACACAATCATTGCTTTGATGATTTCCTGCTGTTTGAATTATTTGGCATCTATTTTATCAAAGGCTGAAGTACTAGTTCCTCAAAGCCTTTGACTTTATCATTTTGGAAGCAATAACTTTGCATGAGAAATGTTTATCTTGCATCCCCTTATGTTCGGAATTGGTTTTTGTCGGTTTATTTTCTACCTCCCTTTGTAAGGAATCACGAGGAAATAGACTATTTATCTAGTACCTTTCTTAACATAATGGGCATAATATATATCCTATGGCTATAGCTCAATAAATATACACACATACATATATCGTTTATGTAACACCCATTTCTGCTAGCAATGGGTTTAGGCTAAGATTATGTACCTATTTCATACACCTTCTGCATGATATGGGGGGGGGGGGGACAGAAGGTTTCAAGGAGCACTAGTTTTTGCAGTAATTGAGCATGGGAGTACCTATATCTGGCTCACTATCTACAGAATGGGTCTCTATTAGAATAAAAAAGCACGACCTATGATGAAACAAGAAAAATCAAGCAATAACTGATTGCTGTCCGGTCTGTGCCACACCACTAACAGCCAAAGGTCTGGAGCAAGATTTCCACTTGAAGCGTGTGCGAAAGTTGTTAGTGACTAACCTTTGTCGTTTGTTTCCCACTAGTACTGCAGTTTCTACGACCACCATCCCTTGGATAATTACTATCTAGTCATGATAGTACAGAAAGGGTAACCATCAATGAAATTCTCAATTTCATGGAATATGTATATATATATATATATATATATATATATATATATATATATATATATATATATATATATATATATATATATATATATATATATATATATATATATATATATATTCATTCTGTTAGCGGTGCGATAACTGGGCTGTTCCCTGTTACCGTTTCATTGCACAGTAATTGATAATATCTGTGTAATATATTGGATTTATTATACATTTGGATTGAGCCATATTGCACTACTACTTAATAGGTAAAACAAGTACTAGTATTTCTTTTTTTGCGAAACATTCAAAATCCCTCAAACAAGTTGTTTACAGAATAAACTCCAGCGGTAAAGATGTCACGTACGTATTTTACAGTATCAGTTTTACTCTCGACACTTCTTGACATGATCCCTTGATCGACTTGATGTATTTGGGAGCATTGGCTTCCGATATGTATTGCGCAGAGGTCTGAAGACTAGTCCCTTTGCTACGCCTTAGACTGCTTAATTTAACGTCACTCGATTTCCAGTTTAAAAATAGAGCATTAGCTGGGAAGATAAGAACCTTAGATGACCACGACCCCAAAGTTCAGGTCAAATACAGTGCCAGCATTTAATTCCTGCACTAAATGCCTGGGCATCCCGGGCATATAACACAACCGTACGACAGATTGCCAGTCACCTACATGGGAATGGATGCATGGATGACCTCACAGCCTGGAAATACCTTTTATTTGCAAGCTACGTGGTTCATTGATGTGCCTGGCTTATTTTCTGACATGTTACCAATTGGTGTTTGTACAACCGTGCACTGGCACACGTACGGTCGACTGGTGCAGGAATTAAATGTCTGTACTGTAGATGACCGCGGCCTCAAGGTTCAGGTCAAATCGGCCTTTCCTCCAGGTAATTCACATTAAATATAGTAATATAATGTCATAACCACATCCAAATTATTTTTTCTATAAATGTATAGGTAAAATTGAAAAGAAGCTTTAATAACTTTAATCTTACATGACCTCAACACACCACATTGTGTTCGCACTAAATATAATACCTTGACCCTTTTGCTGCTGGTGGCTGATTTGGCCCATACAAAATGATACAAAAAACCTGAAAAATGACTGAAACCCTGGCGCATGGGTACTCATCTGAGAGTATTCTGTGAGAGCTATCCAAGTAATATCTACATGACAAGGTTTCGATGATTTTCAAACATCTTTGCACCCTTGTACTTAGGACGAAAGTAGCCACAGCATTGGAAGGGTTAAGGTAGAAATCAGAAATTAAACTTCAGGAAGAGGTCAGCTATTCATTCATATAAGCTTGCTCCAAGCCACCTGTATCTATAGGAGGAACAGGTGTATGTACAGTACCGATACTAGTATTTAATTCCTGCACCCGTCGACCACACGTCTGTCAGTGCCCGGTTGTACAATCACCCATGGATAGCATGTCACACAAAATTGGCCAAACATATCAATGACCCACTTAGCTTTCGAATCAAAGGTACGTTCAGTTGCGAGGTCATCTACACATCTATGCCCAGGAATATGCCTGTAATATGCCTGGGCTGCACACGCATTTAGTGCAGGAATTAAATGTCGGCACTGTATTGCAGCAACAGGTGTATAAAAGTAGTTTAATTAATCAAGCAGCAGGTGTGAATCCTTAGTTTAATTAACCACCAAGCAGGCCTTCGCAGCTCCTGTAGAGATGTACACGTAAGTATTAACCCTTCCAATGCTGAGGCTATTTTTGTCCAAAGCACAAGGACGCAAAGACTTTTGAAAATCATCTAAAACTTGTCATATTGGTATTCATTGGAAAGTTCTCTTTAAGTACTTTCAGATGAGTACCATACGCCAGGGTTTCAATAATTTCTCAGGATGTTTGCCTCATTTTGTATTAGCCAAATTAGCCACCAGCAGCATAAGGTTTAAGCATATCCCCAGGAGGCATCCCGTACAATCACGGCCTACAATATACTCTCAGATGAGTACCCATTTGCCAGGGTTTCAATAATTTCTCTGGATTTTTGCATCATTTCGTATGAGCCAAAGAAGCCACTAGCAGCACAAAGGTTAAGTATATCCCTAGAGGGCATCCCCTACTTCACGGTCTACGATATACTCAACAATTCCCCGAGTGCGCACTTGCCATTTCCAAAACGTCAAAGAACCAATTTCCTCATACTAGCCCTGCGGCGAATGCATACGCATTTATACAAGTATTCATATCGTGATTCTTTGGGCGTGTTCAAGAGCAGAACTACAGTGGCTTATGCGTAATCTCTACACAGGTATGTTATTTCAACAGGTGACGTCCTGGTGGTTTCCGATCCAGAAGGACTCAATTCTAGAAGGGAAAGTGTGCATTGAGCATGTACTATTTTGATGGAAAACGCGAAGTTGTGCGGTGAAAGGCGCCCGCGACCGCATGTCAATGGCTGTTATAGTTGTATCTCACTACACTCTATTGATAACTTGGACAATTGAGCTTTTGTTGTAGTTAGATATGATCCCATGATATGCTGTGTGCTTCATGCACGAGTCCACCCAGCTGAACGGCACCAGCCTACCCCGCCCCTCCCCCTAATTGTTGGCGCGCAATAGCTCAAAGAGACTGACACCAGTCTATTCAATGCAAATTTTACGCGCACACGACTGAAAGGACTGGCTCTATAGTCTATATACACGCGGTGGCGAGAGTCGCCGAACCACAACGCAACAGGTAATCTCCATTTTTTTATGATTAAGACACAAGCGACGCCAAACATTCAACATTTTATCTACAGCATTTTATTGACAGACAATCATAATAAAATCATTTTTAGCGTGATAAAATACATTGTACATTTTTTTTAAAAAGTACCAGACGATGACGTCACTGTATCACTTCGCATCGCCACTCGCCGCAATCACCGAACAACATAGGTGTATCCCAACACTTCGTCAAGAAAAAATCCGAAAAAGAACACGCCTATAACCAACATATAGGGCGCCTAAACACTAACGATGCCAAGGATTCAACATTCCACTGACAGACGATAATAAAAGAATGCTTAGAAGTGTGCAATAAACGCACTGTCGGGTTATTTGTGTGGTCACGTGATCACTCGCTGTCCGATTGCTCCTCTAAGTATCTATACTGGTAATGTGTCAGCGCTGTTTTCATAGTTGGTATAGCTGTCAAGACAGCCACAATCAGAGAATTGGGCGCACGAACGTCCAGAATAGGTAACATTTTACGCAGGAACAAGAATGCCTTAACATGTGTATATACACATGTTAAGGCATTCTAGTACTTTGGTATTATCCTAAAAAACAATATAATGAAGCTGCTTCTGCATTTGTATTATTTTCATTTCACATAAATTATATAAAAAATGAGTAAATCTTTTTGTTCATTCTACAGAAAGCTATTTGCCTTTGCTATCTGTACAATACTGCCAAATCTCTACCAGAACCAGATAATTTTTCTTAAAATTTACTAACCGTTTTCAAGCATCGCTATCGCCTCATAGCGATTTGTTTTTCAGGTTAAAAGATATGTATTCTGATTGTAGTATCCATATATTCACAGTCCTCACCTTTAATAATAATAATAATAATGAAAATAATAATGATAATTATGAATAATAATAATAATTATTATAATAATGATAACAATAATAATAGTATTAATAATAATAATAATAATAATAATAATAATAATAATAATAATAATAATAACAATAATAATAATAATGGAATTAGCTTACGATGAAGAATGGTACTTTTGTAAATATCGCTTTTAGTGGACAGAAAGTCATAAGACACGCAAACCTATCGGCAATCCGAGCACTTTATTTGCAAAATGACTTTCGTAATCTCTGATACTATCACAAGTAACTTAAGAAGTAAGAAATGCTGCCAATTTTCTTTAGGTAAGAAATGTTGCCAATTTTTGATAATCTTTAGAGCATTACTTATAAATCACTCTAGGGAAATCTGGCATCCCAGCTGAATTTTCTTTGGCGCATAGTTTGCCTAGAGTAACGACAGTAAGCGGGGAACAGTATGTGATTAGTGTATTCACTTTGCATTTCATCTAGCTAAGGAGATAGCGATTTGTTTTTCGGGTTAAGTGATATGTATTCTAATAATGATAATAATAATAATAATAATGATAATAATAATAATAACAACAACAATAATGATAATGGAATTAGCTCACGACGAAGAATGATACTTTTCTAAATATCACTTTAAGTGGACTTTGGTAATCTCTGATACCAAGTAAGAAATTTTACAATTATTGGTCTTCTTTAGAGCATTACTTATAAATCACTAGGGAAATCTAGCAAACCCAGCTGAATTTTCCTTGGCGCATAGCTTTGCCTATAGTACCGACAGTAAGCGGGGGAACAGTATGTGATTAGCGTATTCACTTTGCATTTCATCTAGGAGATAGCGATTTGTTTTTCTGGTTAAGTGATATGTATTCTGATGATAATATTAATAAAAATAATAATAATAATAATAATAATAATAATATAATAATAATAATAATAATAATAATAACAATAATAATAATAATAATAATAATAATAATAATATAAAAAATTAATAATAATAATAATAATAATAATAATGATAATAATAATAATAACTACAACAACAATAATGATAATGGAATTAGCTTACGACGAAGAATGATACTTTTCTAAGTATCACTTTAAGTGGACTTTGGTAATCTCTGATACCATCGCAAGAAAGAAACGATGCCAATTTTTGGTCTCCTTTAGAGCATTTTTTAAAAAGCACTCAAGGGAAATCTGGCAACCCAGCTGAATTTTCCTTGGCGCATAGCTTTGCCTAGAGTAACGACAGTAAGCGGGGGAACAGTATGTGATTAGTGTATTCACTTTGCATTTCATCTAACTAAGGAGACAGCGAGCGCCATTGCTTGTAATAAGCTGCCTTTTGATAAACGCTTGACTCGATTAGTAGGCTTTTAGCACATCTACTCGGGAATGTAACTCGTCTCCTCTCATCACACGATTCTGATATTCATATTTCCTTTCAGGTGATGGTATTTATTTAGTATTAATACCACTAAAGCCCCGTTCAAATGGAATCTGCGAAGTATCACTAAAAGTGATAGCTATCAGCAATAGGGAATTACCATCAACATCAATGACTCATGTCGTAAAGCATACTCATTATAAACATCCAACTACTTGGCATGCATATTTCATGAAAATCATCAGGTACCACTTTTATAAAGTGCAGTATTGGCTACTGTAAATAGGAAATTAATCCCAGGTACAAATAAACAACTTTGTCATTTTGGATTTTTCCGAGATTTTTAATTCCGATTTTTTATTCATCTTGCAGGAACAAAAGCCTTAACCATTATGCTGCAGGTGGCTAATTTGGCCAATACAAAATGATGTGAAAAACTTAAAAATGACCGAAACCCAGGCAAAAAGGTACTCATTTGAGAGTACTCAGCGAGAGCTCTCTAATGAATATCAACATGACAGAGTTTAGATGATTTTCAAATATCTTTGCATCCTTGTGCTTTGGGCAAAAGTAGCCTCAGCATCGGAAGGGTTAAACTGTCTGAAGCATCGCCAGATCCCAATAAATAGACTTTGTGAACCCACCCATGAAACATGAGCGAAGGCGCTGTTATTCGTTGCGTGCATTACCTAAAGATATCTGTCACACCTGCTTGGTGCAAATACTGCCACATGATCCCACAAAGACAGACACTATACCACCTGTGACTTAATGCATTTCCTCAGGTAGTTTTGGTTCGGATCTTGAATAGCTTCCTAAAACACATTGACCCTGGTACGCTATGTCTGAAATATGATCGCGTGATTATTATGTGTACAGTACATACATCTAATTGCTGCACCAGTAGACCGGCCGTCTGCCACTGCGTTGTTGTACAAACAACCATGGATAACATGTAAAAAAAACAAGCCAAGCACATCAATGGCTCACGTAGCTTGCGAATCAAAGCTACGTTCCGTTGTGAGGTCATCCATACATCCATGCATAAGGAATTGTGCGGCAATCCGGGGTGCGGTTGTGTATTATGTCCGGGCTGCCCATGCATTTAGTGCAGGAATTAAAGGCCGGCACTGTAGCAGTTCCATAGCCTTAACCCCTGTCCATCAGTATGCATGATTAACTAACTTTTTCTTTAATTTCAAATTGCACACATGTGCAACAGGATTTTTATTTCCATAATCATGTATATGGAATTGTATCCGTTTTTGAAGTCATTCATTTTCATTCATTTTGGTACAGTCAGAAATGATTTACTAACTTAATTGTATTGTAGTCACCTCAAAATATGGTTCACTAAATGTATTCAAAAGGTGCGACAGGATAATAGGCCACAGCAAATGAACCTTGTTTTTGCCCAATGTTTGCGTGCAATCATTGCAGCTCGTACATGTAGCCTAGATTTCTAGGCTGTCATATGTATGTTTTGTGTCATTCATTTCTGTTACCAAGCACCAAATGGTCTAGGTGGCCATAGTGGCCAATTTAGTTTACGCTTATCTCGACGGGATTTAGTTTGACTAAGAAATCCTTAAGAGATTGACGGATAAGGTGTTGTCATCTATCTACCATACCTGGTACTACATCACACTGCATGCTCACAACAGAAGGGGATGTCAACTTTTTAAGGACTAGGAAGCTAGTATATGCAGCTCATAAAGATCTGACACATATGTACATATGTACATATGCAGCAAATGTCTTTCCTTGATAGTTTTAGGCTATATTGCTAGAGTATACCAAGCTGTTGGAATATGTTCGTTAATCACTATATACATAAATGACAAAGTTTCAAAACAATTGCTAACAATTGCGAAGAAAAAAATCCCTATTTCTCCTCTGCGTTCAGTTTTTCTCTAAGTCAATCACACAGTTTTGTTGATATTATATTTTCACTATAATCCCAAACATGCAACCAACATTTAGGCGTTACTGTGTCGATGCTAAAGCCCAAAGATAAAATGAAATAAGAAATGGAAAGGTCTTGGCAATCATAAACTATGGCATACATACAGTACATACATTTAATACCTGCCCCAGTCGACCAGACGTCTGCCAGTGCCTGGTTGTACAAACACCCACGTTAAATATGTCAAAAAATAACCCAAACACATCAATGACCCACGAAGCTTGCAAATTGAAATACATTTAGTTGTGAGGTCATCCATGCATCCATGCCCAGGAAACCGGGTGGCCATCAGGTGTGCGGTCGTGCATTATGCCCGGGCTGCCTGCGCATATAGTGCAGGAATTAAATTCTGCATTGTATACATGTACTACGACCCTTACTCTCTCTACTTTCCATTACGTTTCAGAGGAGAGGCAGACGATTCCCTTTGGAACTTGCTTTAAAGGCAAGATAGTACACAACCATTCTCTAATATATAATGAATGATCACGCGCCATTTATCTGCAAGGACGATATCGATGCAACATTTGTGTCTTTTTAATCAGCCCATTAAGTTCCATTGTGGCAGTAAACAGGAATGTTCTCCTTTTGAATATGTGATAGAGAGAAACACACAGTACACTCATTATTAAGTGGCATCCTTACGTGATTGGCTTGACTAACAAGTCTAGGTAAAAAACTTTTATCCAATATATTTATGTGGCTGGACATAAGTTATTTTTTTTAATAGTTAAGAATGTATGCACTTATTTTCTTTTGCCTTTGTGTGGCTGAAAACAAGTGTTTTCTTATCTAATAGTTAAGAATGTATGCACTTATTTTCATGTTATTGAAGCAAAAGAAATCCTATTGCACATGTGTACAAATTGAAATGAAAAGAACAGTTCCTTTTCGTTGGTACATGCGTTTCTTATGTGAGGGTTACTTGAATAAAGAATGTTAATAAAACAAGGGGATGTTGGTAAAAACAATTTCCAATCCGAAAAGACACCATGCGGTGAATGACTTTTCTCATCATTTTGGATAAATAATGAACTTCTATTACATTTTCCTACATGACACTAAACATATTTCTATTACATTTTCCTAAATGATACTAAAAATATTTCTATTACATTTTCCTAAATGATACTAAAAATATTTCTATTACATTTTCCTAAATGCTACTAAAAATATTTCTACAAAATTTCCTAAATGATACTAAAATGTGCCAATAACATTAACATACATTATCTAGATATTCCTATATAACAGCTCATCGGCTAGTATCATTGCGTGTGGCACTATACAGTAT
>CAWWDR010000646.1:0-16640 GCA_963942565.1 Maea johnstoni | reverse complement strand
TATATATATATATATATATATATATATATATATATAAGTTATGGTCTAAGTTACCTGACCATGCGTAATAAAGAAAAGATTCGAATGGATTACCAGATCATGTTTAAAAATTTCCCGTACTGTTAATTGGTATCACTTGCACAGTGACTCTGAGCACTATAAACACTGTACGATTTAAGCCTCTTATTCTCTGAATCAACGCGGGTTACGGTACTGGGGTCAAGATTCCCACTCCCCAACTCCGCCTGCGTGTTATAAACAGGGCATTGTATTTTACATATGGGAAAGGGACTTGGGGAGGGGGTGCGTATTATCTATGGGGTGCGTGTTGTATGCGGGGTAATACGGTAATGCGTATAAGCTATAGCTGAGTAACATGTTATCTGGTAGTGCCAGCCGACTGTTATTACTTGGTTGATGTTATATGGATTCTAGATAGACTGGGAGAGTAATTGGCATCGACCTGGCCGTGAACCACGACTTTGCACGCAAAATCTATACTACATGTACTATCATATGGGATACTGGTTCTGTTACTACTACTACTATTACTACTACTACTACTACTACTTATATTACTACTACTACTAATGCTAGTACTATTGGTACTACTACTACTACTACTACTACTACTACTACTACTACTACTACTACTACTACTACTACTACTAATCCTATTGCTACTACTACTACTACTACTACTACTACTACTACTATTGCTACCACTACTACGTGTGCAACTACTTCTACTGCTGCTGCTGCTGCTGCTGCTGCTACTACTACTACTACTACTACTACTACTACTACTATTACAATAGCTGTTGCCGTCACTAATTATTCCTCTGTTTCCCTACAAAATACATATCTACCTCACAGTGTTCAAACACAGGGTAATCCCACCAGCTACAAGACAATAAAGTGTTATCCTGATTATATCAAAGGGAGACTCAGAATCTAGTATGTTTGTTAATCACGACTGATGCATACATTTCTCTTGCGGCCTACTTGTAGGCGATAGTATCAAATCATAAGACCCTATAATCTACTACAGACTACATAATTTAATATTCCAATGCCATCTGTATTGTTTGTTGCGTCTTGTATTTTCAGTCAGTATATGGCAACGATGTGCTATACAGCTCAGCGATGGGGAATCCCCGCATCGATTGCGCCAAGACGTATTTAGCTATTCGAATATCTTTTCGCTACAGACCTTCAATACCATTAGTATTTCCAATACCGTCTGTATTCTTTATTTCGTTTTGTGTTTTCAGCCTCTATCTGGAAACGATGCGCTAGATAACTCAGCAATGGGGAACCCCACACCTGTTGCGCCAAGACGTACCCAGATAGGGCCCCGTTGAAAGAGGTACTGGGAGGACAGTACAATTACAGAGAAGGGGGAGGCAAGTGTTGCGGCAAGGCGCTTAAGGCCGCAGGAGGAGTAGAAGTTGTCGATGTAATAAGGATCCGTGCGCCCAAAAAGTGAGTGGCGGGCGCACGGATCCAAGCCCAAAGTGCAGGTGGAAGGTACATGGGATTGGATAGGGCACTGATCAGCACGTAGAGATGTGTGAAAGGGCAGATAGAAGGTAAATGGGTGGGAGTTGCATAAAGTAATAGTCATGTGCCGCAAGTGTGCATGAAAGTGACAATACCAACGTCATAGGGAACTTAATGGAACATTTCCTTCATCAACAGATATAAATTAATACTTACACCCATTAATCTTCACAGAGCTCAATTTTTATATGAAGGCTAGGCATTACTTACATTCATTAAACTATGGATTTTCTCGAAGAAATTCCTAACTTCACAACTGTGGAAATGTTTATTATAACCAGGGAATTTCATACACTAATCAAATCGGGCCTTATAGCGAACGCCAATTCAGGCAGACCCTCTCTCTGGGATCAGTGGATTTGACCAACAATTCATTTTAGTAAAGTGAAATAAAAATAATAAAAATATAGACATCGTTATTTGGAGTAGGAAATGTTTCAAAGTGCCAGACGAAGGACTGGGCAGGAAAAGATGATACTAGTTGCGGTCAGATGGATTCGAACCCGCAACCTCTTGCCCTGCAGGCAGGCGCTCTAGCCACTAAGCTACGGCGCCATCTGTATGACAGCTAGGTTTGAAAAGAGAGCTATATTGATGAAATCCCGTAACTCTATTTTGGGTCGTTCCTTGCATTCCGAGTTTAGTCCTGTCATTTACGTGACTGAATACCGGAGTAAATCTTTGAAAAAGACCGCCAGGCCACTTTTATCAATGACCCCACATATTTACATAAGGCCCGAAACTGATTATGACCTACCTACCTCATGCGAGCCAGTAAAATAGCCAAATCAAATCTGGCGCCTGTTATCTAACTACTCCAAACCGGCTCGGGATAGCCGGAATGACGTTAGAACCCAATAAGGAGCGCCAAAATAGCTGAAAAATTGTATTTGATCTTTTAATCTAATGCCTTTTCAAATAGATAAAGAATAATGATTATATCAATACGCCTTTACATGTCGTTAACTTTATGGCATCGCCAGTTTCGCAATCCAATTTTCCTAGTGTTATGAACTTCCTATCCTGGGGTTCAATTAGTTACATTTGCCGCCGTTTCACTTTGTGGGGGCGCTACGCGCTGCATGAACATTAGCGTCTAGTACCTCGAATAATCTTTTACAGCGGTAATACTTCAATTTCATCTGTCTTCTTTGTTTCGTTTTGTATTTTCAGTATCTATGCGCTACACAACTCAGTAATGGTGAAACCCCACATTAATTGCGCCATACGTCTTTTTTACACACATTCTATATTATAATACCATCAAATACCATTCCATTACCATCTGTTTTCTCTCTGGCGTTTTGTATTGTCAGCAGTCTGGATCTCACAACTATGAACTTGACAACTCATCGATGGGGTATCAATTTCACCAAAACATACAGTAGAGATATCTAATTCCTGCACCAGTCGACCGGACGCCTGCTCGACTCTGGTTGCACAAACACCCAAACATAACAAGTCAAAATATAAGCTCATCAGTCACCCACGTACACAGGTAAAAATTGACGGGTCCAAATGGGCCCGTTATTTTGATGGGCCTGTTACGGGCTTAGAACCTGTTATAACGGGCCCCTAACAGGCTCGTTATAACGGGCCCGTTACGAGCCCGTCAGAACGGGCCCGTTACTTTAACCTGTGTAGCTTGCGAATCGAATCAGTTGTGAGGTTATATATGCATCTATGAGCAGGAAACTGAGTGGCAATCGGATGTGCGGTCGTGTATCATGCCCGTGCATTTAGTGCAGGAATTTAATGTCAGCACTGAATTTAACCACTAGTATGCGTATTTGCTACAGGCGTTTAATATTCCATCAATCATCATTGTTTCGTTTTGTATTGTCAGTGCATCTCTCGCAGCTTTACGCTAGACAACTCAGCCAGGGAGAATCCCCACATCAATCGCGCAAAAACATATTCCGCCAATCGAATGACATTTTTGCTACAGATGCTCAATATTCCAAAGGCAACTGTCTTCTTTGTCGCGTTTTTTATTGTTAGCCTGTACAGTACAGACATTTAATTCCCGCACTAGTCGACCGGACGTCTGTTAGTGCCTGGTTGTACAAACACCCATGAATAATATATCAAAAAAATAAGCCAAACATATTAATGACCCACGAAGCTTGTGAATCAAAGTTACGTTCAGTTGTGATGTTATCCATGCATCCATACCCAGGAAACTGGGTGGCAAGCGGCGACCAGTCGTTTATTTTGCCTGGGCCGCCCGCGCATTGAGTGCAGGAATTAAATGTTGGCACTGTATTTCGCAACGATATGCTAGAGTTCTGCGATTGGAAATCCCCTCACCAATGGTGCCAGCATGTATATGGCCAATCGGATGACTTTTTGCTACAGACGTTCAATATTCCAATAGCATATGTCGTCATTGTCTCGTTTTGTATTGTTGGTCTGTCTCTGCCTCTTCACCCGTCTGATCCCTTTCAACCGCTTGAAACCTCTAAGCAAATAACCAGTCATAGCCGTGTATCAACTGCCATGAAATGACAGTTGTGGATACTATATGCATTGTCAGTTGAGGCAACTTCCACGTGTCTGGAATATCCAAGCGCATATTAAACCTCTAGGCATAGAGACTTTGGCACTCTCATGTATTTTGCAGGTCTTATGAATAGAATTGGATACTGATAAGAGGCACTGGTACCGGTATTGTTTTAAAAAGTACCGTATCATACCGCTTATTTCCTTATAGGTATTCTTAATGATACTAATCACCGTGAGGTTATCATTTATTAAGGATTGACCAGTATCCAAAACATGACTGTTCACAACAAAATGTATATTGTAATTATGCAATTAAGTACCGTCAACAGTACTGTTGAAATACATGAGCATATCATTGGTACCGATGCTGCGCTGTACCGTTTCTTAGAGGTACCTATGATCATAGTATTTATATTTTTATCGTCTCTTTGTTCTGCGATATGGTTGTGATACAAAATGGATCATTCTTGTATAGCTAACCGGTTGCTTTATGTCATAGTTCGTGTTCCATATCCAGACTCCTGATTTTTAAAAGTGTACGTATACCTCACACTATTTAAATGCATCTCCTTTTCATCATTACAACATGCATGCCATTCGACAATAGGTTTATTTGGAATTTGAATTTGTAAATTTGATTTATCGTCACTTTTTGATTTCCTAAGATGTAATGCTTGTAGCCAAAGACATAGTTTAAGGATATGGAGCACCTATGAAAAACATCCTTAGTGAGAAAGTAACCGGTGACTTGGAGGTTTGTCGGTTTTGTTCCTCGGGTACTCAGGGTTCTTACAAAATGAGCAGCTGGCTGGTAACATTATGTCTTAGCATGGTATAATTATATAGTTATATTGTTGGTTTATTATTATACGCAATGACAAGTATAGAATCCACCTCGCAGCTTTAATAATAACAGCAAATAATAATAATAATGATAATAATAATAATGATGATGATGATACTACTACTACTACTAATAATAATAATAATAATAGCAACAACAAAATGCACAACAAATCACAAAACAAAATGAACCGAAATTTACCTAACAGTCAATGACAATTAATTATAGGAAGCCAGGGAATCGGGATTAGAGAGTGTAACTATAATCAAATTGCAATCTGACAAATAACATAAGCTTGATATATACTTCACGCGTGCCTAGCCACTGGCGTCAAGACATCATATTATATCTATGTAGTCCATCTGGCTAACTCGGTTATCTGCATTAATACACGTTTGGAACTACCTTCTAGCACGGAATGCTATTATAAATATATGCCCAGAGGGAGTTGTCGGACTCAGGAACTCGTAAGCAGAGATAGGTTATAGCAATGGTAATGCACTTCCTATGTATAGATTAATGCATCATTCATGGATTCTCATACTATTTGGTTATATCTCGTATGAAGTCATTTATATTATTTTATTACATGTTCGCTTCTTTTTCTTGTGTTGCGAAGGTTCAATATACTCAATGAAGTTTGGCATAAGAGGGATCCGCCGTGGCCTCATAGTTACAGTGCCTGGATTTCAGGCGTGAGTTCGCAGGCTCGGGTCTAGATCGCCGCTATATACCCACAAGTGTCTATGGTCCTTCTGCAACTAAAAGAGCCTGGGAACTATGAGAAACTGTTGAAAGCCACTTTAAAATCCATTCCTTCCTTCTTTTCGTCTAGGTTGGCACCTTTAACCTATTCAGTGTCATCCTTACCTATGATGCCTTTGGAAGTAACTTTGGTGTTCTATTATACACATATGACATCCCTGTGGGGTTTCCTCCAGGAATATGTTCCCCGAGAGAGGATTGTCGCTCGAGGGCGTTATTCCTGGTGGACACCCCACAGTGATGTCATATTTGTTTTATTATACCGAACAAAATACAAAACACAAAAGGAGGAAAAATTACAGACACCAAAGATTTTGGATAAATACTCGTCGTCAGCCTTGTTGACCTAGTTTCACCGGTTGGTCACTCGGCGAACTCCGTGGGTGTTCGTGGGTATTCTTCGGGCTAGCGGTAACTAATCAATTAGTACATAGCTGTTGCTATGAACTAATCCATTAGTACATAGCTGTTGCTATGAACTAATCAATTAGTCCATACTGTTGCTAAGGAGTGACGACAATAGCCTGTCGCCAAGTAGTTAATCCATGGCCCTTGACCAACCAGAATTAGGAATCTTCACGTGAGGTATAAGACGTGATAATTGGGACATATATCCTGGAATATGTACAACAGGGGTTTGGAAATATTTGACTTGTTGATATTTTTGTATATGTGTGGGAATATTGCTGAGTAATTTAAGAATTAACTGGGCATTCGCAAAGTAGCTTTTTACTGGGCTCTGGCCATTACTTCCACATGAATGTTTGCCAAAAATGATCTAGATAAAAAAGATATTGCCAAAATGAGCAGGTGTTTTCCGCACTGCAGGCACCAATTTGTTAGATTGCCAATATATCTATATATATATATATATATATATATATATATATATATATATATATATATATATATATATATATATATATATATATATATATATATATAAAAGGTATTCGGTGTATAGTCTTGTATCCACACGACCTTCCTCCCCTAGCAGGCCTGTACACACGGCAACCATTTCAATCCCCCAAGGGATATTCCAGAGCAGTTGGCAGCATGTAGCGCACACGCTCTAAGCACTGCCTAGGTACCCATTTTGCAGGTATATATACACACACACACATATATATATATGTACTAGTATATATATATATATTTATATATATATATATATATATATATATATATATATATATATATATATATATATATATATATATATATATATATAATTGCTTTGTCAACGATTACTTTGTCAAAAAACTAACACTAACCATTGCTTTATTACCTAACAGTTTCACATGCAATTTGCAATTGCAGACTTCGCTGGTCTTAGTACACGATCAGTGCATAGGTCCTTTTTATAAGATAGCTAGCATTCTGACGGTGTAGTGTTTTACTAATGAAAAGCAGACCAATTTGCTTCTCAGACAAATTGGTCTAGATCTGGTCTTCAATAGAAAAAATATCGTTTGTAAGACAATGAAGGTTTCATCGTATTTCAAAAAAGTTTTCCTAATGGAAAACAAACAAATAAAATGATGATGAAAGGGTAATCCGTTCTTCTCAAAATTGGGAAATATTAATAGAATACATATAGAGATCCACATGATAAAGGAAATCCGACAGCGGAATTCGAGAATGTTACCATTTCCTGGGTTAGGCGATTGTGTAGTCAGTAACTCCGGGTTTCTTCACGCTTAACACAGGTAAATCACGATTTTGTCTAAATATTGCAAAAAAGGTGATGATAATCGAAATTTTACCTTTCATATTTGATAATGATCAAACGGTTCATACGGCGTCTATATGGTTGCTATGAGTTTACATGTTGATAATTTACTACCATATTCCATATATTTCTCGCTCATTCAACAGAGCAGTTCTGCTAGAGGTCGATTGGTTTATCCAGGCAATTATATATTCTTTTTTGCCTCAGAACAATCAAGGAGTACAAACAAGAGAAAGAAAACGCACTCTGCAAAGTATGCATTATTTTTGAATTTCCCAAAAATTCTTCCCCGGAATCCTTTTTAGGATGAATTAAATTGTTCTCGCTTAATTAGATAAACATATCAGTAGGTCTCAGCAGAGCTTGAGGGAACCCGCACTGAAATAGATCAAAGAGAAACATTGTGATCCCGCAAACACTGATTGATTCCCGTCATCCATCACTTCCTGACATGCGCAGATCTACTTTCCCTTAAAGAAGATCTTTATCATTTCAGGGGAAATCCATCCCTTCGGTCAAGGCTATCCTTTCTTGAACTGGTCAAAGCAATTTTTTCTCCTCTGACAGAGCCAGGTTCTTTTCGTCTCTGGCAGGTCCAGATTTTTTTTCTCTTCTGCAAAAGCCAGAACGTCTCAATTTCCTGGGCCAGAAGTTTTTTCTTACCTAAGAATTTAGATTCCCCCCCCCCCCCCCCCCCCCCCAGTTATCAAATGGTACACTCCTTACGTCCGTTAGGGATTTTTCTGATCAGTCTTCTTTTCTAAGTAGTCTTACTTAACAGTCTCTTGATCAGTTTTCTACCTCTACTTTCATGTAGCTAAACTCATCGTACCTCCTTCTATTTAGCTCAGTTAATGGCACTCTGAATTCAATTCAAGATTCTTCCTTGAGTTGTTATGATCTCAAACACCAACGACAGCATGATATCATTAATTCCAAACTGAAAATAAAACATGTTTTTTTTATGCAATTATCTGACGAAAAGCAGTTAGAACATTTTTCTTAAGATGCCTGAACTGGTCATCCTTTTTCTCATCAAGTTCCCGTGGTCACCAAATTCATATACTATTAAAGCCTTATTGACTGCATGTCAGGGCGTTATGAGCGGATGAACTGAAATATGCCAACTTGACCCGAGGGTGAAGTATAGTTTTTGTCTTTGTTGACCATGAAATCCATCATGACGTATACATTACAAATATAGTCTCAAACGTAGTTAATATGTTTATAATGTCGAGAAATAATCGAAAAAGAGAAAAATAGCATCTGAGGGAGAATACGAACCAGGCAAAGAAATGCTATATACTACATGTAGTATTACAAAAGCGTTACTTCAGGTATGCGTTTCGGGAAAACTTCCCGTGCCTGGTTTCTTCAGCTCAAAAGAGTATCAGTCGACGACCGCACGCCCGATTACCAGCCAGATGCCCGGGCATAGATGTGGCCTCACGCTGTGACGTCACAGCTAAAGATAGTGTTAGCACATTGCTAAGTGGGTCATGAATATGCGTGCCCAGTGATATTGACCGCACAGCCGATCATGGGGTACAGGAATTGAATACTTCTTCTTCCTAGTACTCGTCAACTTCATTTAATTAGGTTGAAGGCTCCGATGAGGTGATAGGTGTTGACGCATGCGTGCGGTCAGTTTAAAACTGTACTGTTTAAATATATATATATATATATATATATATATATATATATATATATATATATATATATATATATATATATATCTTTATAGTACAGCTGTATCACTTGCGACATATTCCACCATGTAATAAGGATGGTACAGTTCGGACATTTAATTCCTTCATCAGTCGACGAGACGTCTGCCAGTGTCAGGTTGTAAAAATACCCATGGATAACATGTCAGAGGAAGCCAAGCACACCAATGATCCACGTAGCTTACAAATCAAAGCTACGTCCAGTCGTGAGGTCATCCATGCATCTATGCCTAGGAAACTGGGTGGCAATTGGGCGTGTGGTCGTGAATTATGCCCAAGCTGCCCACGCATTTAGTGCAGGAATTAAATGTTGACACTGTAGGCCACGGCTGATTCCATAGACAATTGGAAACTCCTTTTAGCTATTACAGTGTTACAGGGACCCGCCATAGATTGCAATGAAAGACTCTATTTCAACCAAGATAGCTGACCTAGAAGAACGTATTGGAAGTACACGGATATGCACTGCGGGAATAACATGGGGAGGGAGATTATACGTGTAAACGTTGGTTACCGTAGACATTGACGCGCTCTCACCTATTGCTATTTACTGGTAAACATAGGGCTAGATGGAGGGAAATGCATACATAGCAACAGTATGCGTCATCATACGAGAGATTAAGGGGAATCTATGTGCCTGAGGGAGAGCACTGTTAGACAGGGATCACAACCTTTAACCTATAGTCAGAGATTCTCAAAGCAACATATGAATATGTTCCTTCCATTTATCTATTCTACGCGATTGTGCTGAAGGTTTTCCCTTTAAGTGTATGTATGTATCGTTATTGTCCATTCTATTTTATGAAAGGTACATGTACGTACAAAAGAAAAACAAACAACATCAAGAAACATTTGCAAAGCTCCTTATAAAGTGGAGTAAATGAATATATGATGAAACACTGATGGTTTTAAAAAGTCATTTCTTACCCATATGTGCAACTATACATTGATTCTCTTGGGGAAAGTTACGTGATTTTTTTTAGAAAGATTCAAACTCGTAAAACATAGGGCTAGATGGAGGGAAATGCCTGCATAGCAATAGTATGCGTCATCATACAGGAGATTAAGAGGAATCTATGTGCCTAACACATCACAACCTTTCAACCTATAGTCAGAAATTTCCACAGTAACACATGAATGGTTTCCTTCCATTAAGCTACCCTGTACAATGGTGCAGCATTGAACGGCAGAAAAAAGTATACATTTTTTTTGTTGTTTTTCAGAAAAACAGCGAAAAAATCATTATTTTTTCCGCCGTTCGCACCTGCATCATCGTACACCTGCGCGATTCTGCTGCATATTTTCCCTTAATGCGCACATGATGAAAAATTGATAGTTACAAAAAGTCATTTCTAACCCATGTGCGCATGTCTATTGATTCCCTTACGTAAGATTACGTAATCGTTGATGCCAAGCGTTAACAATAAGTATTCATACATAACATCCTAATCGCCCAGTATTCACCTTATGATTTTATTTGTATTCGCATTAACATGTTTTCTCGTTTATGTTTTGTTTTTGTATTGATAATTGCCATTTTTAGTGTGTGAAAAATTGTGTATATATTTTTTGTAGTACCCCTACAGTCAATAAACTAGCATGAACAGGTATGTACAATCCAATGTACATGTATAGCCGTACAGATTCCAAACAAGGTTTTACTGGCGTCGTCTGCCTTGTCCTTAACGTGTATGCTTAAACACAAGACTGCAATGAAATGAACCAGGTCTGTAAGATTAAGATTTAGACGACCTCGGACCTGCAATTCAAGCAATTCGAAACAGGATAGGTCTTGACCTCGTTTAGATAGACTACTCTTTCTACTGAACACTTCCTGTTCAGGCGCCTCTGTGCTAATCAGAATAGACAGCTTTACACATACGAGACAATGTAGCCTGATTTAAGTGATTTTACAGTTAAGCTGGAGGCGGTAAAATACTAATGAACACAGTAGTCTTATATTGCCGAAGCTTACGAGGATAGCCAATGAGAATCGTAAAAAAACGTGAACTCGATTATTGCTGTAGCGCTGATGCTGGTGACATCTTTTTGACGAACGCATATTTGGGAAATTATTTCAAGGAATCTGTTTAAACATATCCCAAAACTTTATCCGAATATTTTGTGAATTTTATGTTACTTTTATGTCATTGTTTAAAAGGACATGCTCCAGTTAACCGCACCACTTACAACTGTATAGCCACGACCATGGTAAAAGTGTGAAAATGTGGCAGAAAAGTTGCCTCTTATTGTATTTCAAACATTTCTGCAATATCTGGTGTTGCCAGCTGCCAGTCATTAAGGCATTGGAAGTGAGTTTACATGACGTGCCTTACAATGCATTTTTTCCGCAAAAAAACAGCCTGTGTATTTGTGTATTCATTGACTGCAAATATACATCATCATGATTCATGTATATATTTCTGTTCCAGGTAAATATATATCTTTATCTATCTATCTCTCTATCTATCTATACACATACACACACACACACACACATATATATATATATATATATATATATATATATATATATATATATATATATATATATATATATATATATATATATATATATATATATTTATAATATATATATATATTTATAATATATATATATATATATATATATATATATATATATATATATATATATAGAAAACGAGTTCAATGAGATTTCTAGAAGCGCGGAGCTTCATAAAGAAGATAAGGTGCATTAGTACAATTCAAAGGCAGAAGTGACTCCCATATTCTAACCGTGAATCACCAGCCCCATGGCCAAGGAGTACAGGGGAAGGTTGCATTCGTTTTATATGTCCGGGAGCTAATCTACGTCCGTTTCAAAGGCGGTGGATATTCATTACGGTTCATTCCGGTCACTAAATCTGGCAATTGGGTTTTCATTATTATTGAGAAAAACCTATAACGGACTTCCCCTAGTTTGGACTCGAGTATTGACGTCTTGATGCACATCCCTGGGGCAATCCCACAGACGTATCAGTAGTTCTGAGGACGGGGTGAGAGAGTTGCTCGCAGTGATAGACTTTGTGAAAGGGTTTGATTACGTGTAGATACAGTATCATGGTGCACATAAATGCTTTAGAATAGTTCTTCCTTTAATTTTGATCCAGATCTCTGAAGTTCTGGACCATGATTTGAAAATTGAAATTAGTTTTGATAACTACTTTGAAAAGGATTTGTTCGGGATGATCTGATTAATAGTTCCCTTCATATATTTTCCGAACTATGCCTATGCCTGATAGTACACGTATTCGCCAGAATAATGTAATGTCAAGCTGCCTTCTGCTACTGCGATCCTTAGAGGGTTAAAACTGAGCAATCCTACAAAGATATCGTTTATACCAGACAATACGATGCTACAGATTGTTACTTCAAGGCATCCTTTCAAGACAACTGATAGTATCATGAATAGTATTCATGTCCCTATGGTTATCATTTGATGTTTATTATTCCACACTTAGAAGGGCTATGAGTGTACCTTACTGATCACTGGTCACGGCAGTGCACATCCCAGGTACTCACAGCATTCATCACGCGTCCTTAGAAATGTCTTCAGTGCATAATGTAAAATGAACTCTCAAGTGGTGAATTTCTCTGGATTCAAATTGATTTATTTTGTCCTTTTTTTTCAATTTCCTTACACATTTTCTTTTTGATTGCAACAATGCAATTCTTTCGGAGTTGGGATTTTGGAGTTGTATCTATCGTTACCTTTTCTCCCGTACTGACAAATGGTGACGACAAAACGAAATTCCAAATTCTAATTTTCATATAAAACTTTGGAACATCAACTTTTCCACGAATCATGTATGGATAATCATTCACAGTTCGATATTGACCATCTGATCGACAATCCACTGACTATGAATGGACAACTAAAAGAAAGAACGAACAGTGTGAAAATAGCTCCTATGCCCGGACAAAAAGTTTCATGCATGATCAAAAAGTGGCATAACAATTTCATATTCTTATGCATGAAAATAACATTTTCATGCATGAAAGTGATATTTCCATGGATCAAAATTAGGCCCATGGCATGAATGTTTTGCCCGAGAAATGTTCATGGGTAGTTGGGCTCACACAGTACACAACCTCATGCATTGAATTTTAACCATCGAAATATTTGGGCAAAATTTTTATTTTGAAAACTTCACTTTCATGTATGAAAAGTTCATTCTCATGTATGAAACTTTTCGTACGGGTATAGCGAAAAAAAACAGAAATCTGTCAGATAAATGATTTCCATGTTTCATATTACTGATTCCAATTATGAAAAAGTCGACCCGGGGAAATGTCATCACGTGCAGGTGGGCGAGATCTCGCCGCCTCTCGGGGGCACGTGAGCCAGGTGTATAAGTGCACATTCTGATGGCACGCCTTTGGCTTTTGCGAGATTTCATTTCTAGCGCTGCTGCGGCTTCCTCTTGTCACGAATAGATGCAAACATTCCAGCACCAAATTACATTTCCAGCGGGGAAATGCCACTATCAAGAGCTATTCCAAATAGATAGGGCTGTAGACATATATCACGCGAACCTAATTTTCACTCTATTATCGGCCGAAATCAAAGCACTTTTCTTGCTCAGAGCAGCACGGATAGATTCGCCAGAAGCGCTTATTTAAAAGTATGAATGACTCTATCATTGCGCTGATCTAATAGAAGCCGGAGATGTGATGATTTGTTCATATAAATCTCATTTTAACCCTTCCAATGCTAAGGCTACTTTCGTCCAAATGACAAGGATGCAAAGTTTTTTGAAAATATTTAAACCCTACCCTGTTGGTATTCATTGGATAGCTCTCGCCGAGTACCCATATCTTCATATGATAGGAGTCAGATTCTGTGTACGCTCCAGATGTGAACGGGTTAAAACTAGCCTTGAGTCAGCAACGAGGTGGAAAGTCACCAGCAGCCATTAGTTCAATAAACCCAGTGCTTGTGGGTAATGAGCATTCTGTCTCGTTAATATTTATATATCTAGCAACAACACTCGCTTGACTTGGTGACATCTCTGCTCTAAATTGCACACAAATGGCGTCATGCATATTAATTCATGCTGTTAGATTATATCTCACACACCATGACCCATTAACGCTCGGGATATACTCACGACCTGATGCATATGAAGATATTGTGATAACTAAACCTTTATTTCAGAATTTCTAACTGAAAGTTGTTTTTCCCGGTGACTTTGCGAATCCTTCTTTAAGTGATTTTCAAACAATACTCTTTTATTGGGCTAGAGTTAAACTTATCAAATCGCTTATGAAGTGTGGGTGCAAATGCGTTAAAGTATCTCTTTGTGTATTCCCCACAGGGCGGTACAGTATCGTTACACTGATGCTTGATGAAGCAAGACATGTACAAGCATTAAGAGTTGGGTGTAAAACTGTCTGGAGCAAAATGCAATAATTCTCTTCACAGCTTTCCTATGCACATGAATAGTGCACTTTTGTCGGTACTTTGTCTTTTATTCAAAGGCGTGACATTTGATATTCTGTGGAAAAGGGGAGGGGGGCTATCCTCTTATAAGGAGAAATCCGGCCCTGAAAGGTAAGAAGCAATTTTCTGCTCCAGCAAATTTATAATTTCTGACTCTGCCAGAGGAGAAAAAATTCTGGATCTGCCAGAGGGGAAGAAATTCTGACCAGGTTTAAAAGGATACTAGTAGCCAGAATATCAAATGGTTCGAAGCTAATGCGAATGAATCTTCATATCTCTAGAACTGCTTGCACGTTTCTTTGTAATAGAACGTCTGCAATTTAACCCTTTCAATGCTGAGGCTACTTTTGCTCGAAGCACAAGGACACGAAGATTTCTGAAAAACATCTAAACCCTGTCATGTTGATATTCACTGGAAAGGTATTGCGGAGTACTCTCAGATGAGTACCCATGTGCCAGCGTTTCAGTTATTCTTTCAGGGTTTTTGCATCATTTTGTATTGGCCAAATTAGCCACCAGCAGCATAAGGGTTAAGAAATTTCTGTTTTAAATATTGAATGATAACTGATTAACCGAATATACCGTTGCAAACCCTTCTTGTGTTGTTTTCTAAAGTGCCAAAAAATAAACTAATTGCAGTCAAACGCTTCAGTTGCGGGTTCAGAGGGTGCTAGAGGTAGCCATGAAAAGACTAAGACGAATAGGAAGTGTGATTCACCTCGCAGTAGAGGGCTTAAACATGTATCAGCCCTCTCTCTGTCTTGGCTTTCCCGTTTCTAAATGCTTATGGCACCGCTGGTGCGAGATATCTTAACTCTTGTCCATCCCTTGTGCACAAATAATTCACAAATTTGTACATAACTCATTGCATAAATGGTATTAAAACTATTAAAAGGGGGTGTTTTTAACTCTTTAGGAGCTACCAATTTCAGTCAAATATTACTAAAAATACTAAGTATCGCACATGAAAACTATTTCAAGGGGTATTGTTTAACGCTTTGGGAGCTACAAATTTCAGTCAAATATTTCTCGAAGTATTGCTCATCATTGCACTATTTCAACGGATATTGCAGGTGAACTTGGATATGACGGACTCAATGGGATCAGGAAAATTGGTCCGTCATATGCAAAATCCGTCATATACATATGACGAATACTTGATATGCATCGGACTGGGACCAAGCATATTGTCCGTCATATGCAAAAATCCGTCGTACAGTGGTCCGTCATATCCAAGTTCACCTGTATTTAACTATTTACTATTTAGGCGCAACAACTTTTGATCAAATATTGCTCAAAATATTGCTCATCATTGCACCTGGAAACTATTTCAAAGGGTATTGTTTAACTCTTTGGGAGCTACAAAATTCAAATATTTCTCAAAATATTGCATAACGTAAGAGCATGTTTCGATTTGTCACACCATGTGTTGGTCTTCACCCTTAAAAGGGGTTAACTTAGGCACAGATGCGCACTTGATCAAAACATCATAGAAACCTGACGGAGAGCGGGCGAGCGAAAGTGACAAATCCATTTCCGGGACGAAGCCATTCAAGCAGGATCCTCGCTGATTACCTTTCCGACTCAGGCTGCACGTGTTTCGAAGGGTTCTCATGGCAACTGCAGCTAAATAGGAAAATAATTACCTGATCTCGGAAAAAATCACGTGTCGAGCAATACTACCAAATTTGTTTGACATTTTATGATCTTGAATTAATTCCAAATGTCACTACTATCCAACATTACTAGTCGGGGACAATTATTTTCTCTGTTGTCACTGAAATCATGGCAGGCTTTCAACCCGCTGTCTTAAATTTGATTGTTTTTTTATAACGTTGAATTAATCATAGAAATCGCTATTATCAACCACTACAACATTTAGCGGACTCCTGGAATTTACTTGCACATTTATATAATTAAAAAAGGTTATATATATATATATATATATATATATATATATATATATATATATATATATATATATATATATATATATATATATATATATATATATATATACACACACATACACATGTACAG
>CAWWDR010000644.1:0-5000 GCA_963942565.1 Maea johnstoni | reverse complement strand
ATAATAGAGAGGGTGTCCGCCTCACAAGGTTTCACTATATGTTGAGTTATACGCCACAAGAGGTGGATGTCCTTTATTGGAATACGAACTATTGATAGGTAAGCAAAATTATAGTCGCCCTATGATGTGTTGGTTACAAATCAGAATCTCTCCACTCTGCCTACAAGCAAGCTACTGTATAACTGGTTAATTTAGCGTGGTTTTCAATTTGGCGAATGCCCATCAACGCCAAATTAAAGATCGCATAAAAATATGTCTACATGAAGATGGCTTTGTTCTGACTGCTCCAGACGCCAAAATAAATACAGGGAAAATACTTTTTTGAAACAAACGCCAACTTAAGTACACGCCAAATTAACCAGTTATACAGTAACTGTTCTTCTAGCGGGCATCACCCGTACTGTGTGTGCTCAGGGTTACAGGGTACGCTATGGGGGCATCCGCACGTCCCTTTGTTGCAGCTACCTGAAAGAACACGTGCAATTAAGGCATTCCAAGCAGACGGCGGCGACGGCGGTGGCAGAGAATAATGATAATAATAAAATAGAAAAAAAAACTCATAGAGATGTAGGGGCGAAGATGATGATGATGATGACGGTGATCCACAGGTACTGTGCCCTACCTTAGTGTAATTAACACTCTTACACGAGCCTGGTATGGCATTGTCTCCATAATCATTTGCTCCATTGTTTGCGCCGCAACAGTCCAACTGAAAGTAGTCAAACTGCTAATCAAACTACCGACATTCACAATCAAACTAAACAAAAAAAGTTTGGACCAAAACCGCAAGGTGGCGTGGCTGCTATTGCTGCAGAGAGCCGCTAGGTGGCGTGACTGCTGCTGCAAAACCGTTGTGGATCACAACGCCCAGGCAAGGGTGGTAGCGTTTTCTGCCGATGCCAGCCATGTCAATAGACTATTGAATATTAACCCAATCATGCCTGGAGTTGTATGTGCCAAGTATCATTTGGACCTATGATACTAACTATGAAAATAATTTATGGAATAATCACAAATTGGAAAAATATTTGATTGAGATTTGTTTGTTGTTTTTGATCAACGTTTCTCATCCTTATGTTTCCTAAAATGTATTCTTGTTAGCGGTATATCAACAGAATGGTCAGGCGGCTTTAGACACTACAGGCATAAATGGGTTAAATTATATTTGTAGTTTTGTCGTACCTCTGCATAAGTCATCATATCACAAGATTTGGGCGGAGGAAGTCCAACATAGGCATAATCTGGTATACCTTCTCTCGAGCCACAGCAAGCGTACTGAAATAAAAGCATAGCTAAATCCCTCAAAGAGGAAGAATGGTCTGGGACCTGCTGACGTATCTCGAAATGCCAGTACCAGGCTCACAACTATAGTCCTTTTAAACATATGCTCCTCATCTGCATATTTCATACTAATTATGTGGTGCTAATACTGTATAACAGGTTAATTTGGCGTGGTTTTTAATTTGGCGTTTTTTGGCGAATGCCCATCAACGCCAAATTAAAGATGGCATAAAAATATGTCTACATAATGATAGCGTTTTTTCGACTGCTTCAGACGCCATAATAAATACAGGGAAAATACTTTTTTGAAAAAAAAACGCCAACTTAAGTACACGCCAAATTAACCAGTTATAAAGTAATCAATTTGGAATACCGTTTGACATTTGCAATGTTTAGAACTATACTTGTTGTGAGGGTTCACAGTTGAATAATGAAGCCCTTTTTTGTCATGGCTGATTTATATATATATGAACTATTACAGTGTACAGAAACTCGCCAACTTTAGTAGGAATAACTCGAATTTATCTCGTATGATGTAAAATGGCGTTTTCCTTTCCTAATTGTTATTCACCGTTCAATGATAATCTTAAGGTTATTGTGCCTTTAATTCAACTATTGAAAACTTCAAAGTATATAAGTTTCTATGAAGGATTTGCACCGTTTCGGGAATTCTACATTTGATATCGTAAAGTAGAGTCGTTCTACGCGAATGTTGAAATTATTTTTCTTTAGAAGCTAGTATGTTACCCAGTGGTGATATAGTGTTATAGAGAAATATATCTATATGAATAAATGCAGGGAGCAGTAGCAGAAATGCTCAACCGTAAAGTCAAAAGAATTATTTAATCAAGTTACTTGAACCATTAAAATGAAAAAACAATGTTAGTGGTCAAATCAAATTAGTCAGCTTACACTGTGTAACACAACCTTTTGGACATTAGAACATATACTCTACATGTATAATTGTAATGAAAAGATTCAAATTCTAATATAGGTCATAACCATTTTTCGTTATATCAGTAAGCATTTATGCTTTATGTGAACAGCTAAATTAGTTATGAATACTTCCTTCCTTTTGCGGGATACATATATAAAAAAAGATATCACTGTAACCTTTTTACTCTAACAAATAGTTTATCACAAAAGTATTTTGGATTGAACGAGTGCCGTAGTAACATATCCAATTTCCGGTTTGGTTGATAGGAGATTTCATGAATAGTTGGGCAAATTAAATTCAAACTAACAAATGCAATTATACAATACGTCAGCAAACACGTCACGCATATCTTCATATCTTTAAATTCTGAGTCCCGTTCCCCCGTATCAGAAGACGATTATAAGATTACTCAAAAACTCTTGTTGTCTTTATAAAGCTATGGATATGATAATTATGCTTTCACGTAAAAAAGCCAAAATAAAGGAATTATTCGTTTGACCACCTAAGTATGACTTCATAATCTCCAAGGCATCGTTTCCTGATAAATGCCACCGCATGATACCACAGGAGGGTTAACTACATACCGCATCTATAAACAAATGCCACAATTCTGTTCGGAATCAAATTCTGTACAAATCACCAGTATTCATGCTTCTTTGTTTAAATGTGTTCACGGGTATGCTACTATAAAATCAGTTTCCATAACCAAACGGGTAAGTTCATTTGAAATCTCCTCTTCAATTGGGATTCCTTACCCGTTAAATATGGCGTCACGTCCAACCTTTATTAGCAAAATGGTGAAGATGAAAAAATTCCATTCTTTCCTATGAAATCGTTATTTGTGTTTGGATTATATCAATATACGCTTACGATTAACATAGAAATGTTTAAAATACCAAGTTGTGAAAACAAATAGCATTTGGACTAAAACAAAATTTCTCTTGCATTCCTACATGATGATACTATTCGTTATGATTAAGTTTTAGGGAATCAAAAAATATTGAAAGCTTAGGGTAATAAATCAAAATATAATATGATATAATATATATATATATATAAATGTGTGTGTGTATGTACCCATAAAGCAAGAGATCAAAGGATATTGGAAACTTCAACAATTATAATTCTTTATGCAGCACCTAATCCCGCCTCTAGAGTAAAACGCTCAAAGTGAAGCCAGAATGGCCATCTTTTACTCCAATATAATCCACAAAAGTCAAGCTGTATATCTTTTCGTGACAGTCATCTGTCAATTGTCTGCTGAGAAGATCCTTTTTTTCAAATTTAACAAGCTTTAAAATTCTCTGCAAATCATTAGTAAGTCTTAGTTCACTTATTCTGCTTCACACCTTACGGTTTTTATGACCTCTGGCGTGAGTTATGAACACGGCATTGGAATAACGAATATAACTAGGAATACTGTCGCCAAGCCTTTCTTCTGAATAGAAACATATTACACGGGCAACAGCACACGCCTAAAAAGCGTCCCTTATTATGAGAATAACACCTATTAAAGTTTATCCTAATTCGGTGGAAGGCGAAAAATCGAGAAAAATGTTTTAATTTGTGAAACGTCTGTTTCCGATATATATAATAATGCAAAGGAATAATAACAAGAAACAAATCTAACAGTTATGATTGGTATACCAGTTTTTTTCTATATTTCATCAGGTTATTATTTACGTTTGATTTCTGTGTTTCTCAAAATGAAAATATTATTATCACTGGCAATAGGAAGAGAAGACAAGACGACACGATAGTATACTATTCATAACATTTTGGAAGGATATAACTTAGAACAGTTAACGAAATTTAATCTTCCGCCTGACATAAAGTCAGTGAACTGAATTATTTCAACCCAAATACAAAAATAATTATAGTAGTAAATGAGGCAAGGTAAGCAAACAAAATCGACTATCTAGTGTAAAAGGACATCGTTTGTTCAGTTAAGGTGAATACTTACGCGTTTTTGTAGCATGTCCATTATAAGCATAGACGAATTGCTGGTATTGTAATTCTTAACATGATTATCTAGCGTCGTGGTAACTGTTTCATTTAGCTGAAATAAAACACAGAGAAAGATACATTTCTTTTTCATTGTTCATGATACAGCTTTTGGTAATGGATTGTTAAGAAAAGTATTTTGCAATGATTTTGAAAGAACAATATTCATCCAAACACGAAAGCAAACTCGTCATGCTCTACTTTAAGGTAAATGTCAATTCTGATATAGATTAAGACGATATCTGTAAGTTAGGTAGTTAGGCAAGAAATTGTAAGTATTGACATGTATTACTTTAAAACAGATATTTATAAAGAGCTCAGTAGTCAGTGTCCCCAGTGTTCTTTCAAGATTACAATTGATTTTCAATAATGGAAAATAAAAACACTTTAACAGTGGTTGATATGTTGCGTTCATGTATGTACATGTATGTTCAACGATATTTATAATAACGTGTTTATGCACACACGTGTATATATTTATATATATATATATATATATATATATATATATATATATATATATATATATATATATATATATATATATATATATATATATATATATATACATATATATAGATATATATATAAATGTATATGTATATATATATATATATATATATATATATATATATATATATATATATATATATTTATATATATATATACATATATATGTATAAATATATATATATATATAAATACATATGTATATATGTATATTTATATATATATATATATATATATATATATATATATATATATATATATATATATA
>CAWWDR010000643.1:0-14002 GCA_963942565.1 Maea johnstoni | reverse complement strand
ATATGTTACTGGAATGACTCATATGTTACTAGGATTTAACCCTTCGTTGAAATCAAGTATGAACTATTAGTGCAATTACATTATGAACAATATAATGCTGAAATTGAAGGGAAACAAAAATGGTTACATATACTAGTAATTCAAATTGTAGTGTAAGATTCAAAATCGTTTTTGAAGTGTTGGGTATAACACATTCTATTTTTGTATCTGAATCCATAATCCTCCAAGATTGTACAAAAATATGCATTTGTTGTGTGTTATATGCGCCAGTATGTTTTTTTGTTTTGTGTGTGTATTGTTTAAGAAATAAAAATATACGTTTCGCAGAAATTAGAAATATATACATATGTAACCCTTTTTGTTCCATGTTACAGTGCATATCAGGTGCATTTCAATTAAGTGTTAGATAATTAAATGACGTTTGTGCTATATCAGCACGTAATATGGATGTGTGTACGCTACTCGGGTAATTCGCATGTTTGATGTGTCAATCAGATAGAGATGACTCTGTTAACACCTTAAAGGGAAGGTTCTCTCAGTACTTTCACACCATCAACACCAGCATAGTATTGTAGTATTTATTGACCATATATAGCATATGCAATTACAAATACAACGCACTATCCAAACCGCACCAATGTTATATTGTAGCTTAGCATCCTAAATGTAGGAACAGAAAACATTTTGACATAGAACATGAATTATAAAGTAAGTTATCGTACAGAAAAAAGAACCAATTAAAGGGATAGAACAGGAAATGAACCTAATTGACCTCACTATATACGATCGAGAGTACTTTGCTTAGAGCTTGTAATTCTAAAAAATACATCCAGTAGTTAATACGGGCAACTCAGCTTAATCCGGACATGTGTAATCCGAATTTTCATCTAAACCGGACACATTTGAAGGTCCCAGTCCTTTCCTATACATATGATTCCTATATGCATAATCCGGATTTTGCCTAATCGGACAGAAATTTAGGGTCCACACCAGTCCGGATTAAGAAGAGTTGCCTGTACATCATCACGTAATGACTCCGTAGGCAATAAGGTTTGTTCACAGGAAATCAGAGGGATGTCCTGAGGCTACCTATGTATTCGTCCCTTTGAACACCGTTCTGTACTTTTTATCTAAGGCCTAAAAAAGTTGTTTGTTTCCTGTATAAACCCTACCCTAACAGGTTTTTATTAAAGAAAATCCATACCCTAATTTCTTTCCGCCCTTCCAACTCCCAATCACGTGAAACATGCATAAAACACACATTGTTGAACAAAAATATCATTCAAAAACAATAAAAAGATACGGACCTACCTACCCTATTTTTCTACGGACTGTTACAGGAAACAAACAATATTTTATCTAGGCCAAATGAAGTCTCGACATAATCCAGAATTTAATCCATTCTACACCTGGCACCCAGTGAGACCAGCTCCCTCCTCTCAAGAATGTGTATTTTCCGTGTCAGCCACATGTGTGTCACTGATATAATTTCGTGGAAACTGAAACATATCACGTTTCTGCGAACTGGGCTGCGGATCGTAGAAGGTATTGCATATTTTGGTAATAACAACCATAGCCTCCTAAGACGTTTATGTAGAAGAAGTGAGTACACTTAGATGTTGTGGATGAGGGGTTTAATTATATTAAGCTTTTATGCAATAATACAGTGAGGACCGATGGGGATGATCATTTTAGGTTACAGTGTAAGGTGCAAAGGCATAACATTATACAAAAACAACTGTAATATTTCCATGAATAGAACGTGTATTTGTTGTTGGGATCTTACGTAGTATGTAACTTTGTAATTCCATGAAACAAGGATCACGAGGGAAGAAACTAATACAATCCGCTTGGTCGACTTTGTATTTATTTCAAGCAGTAAAGTTTCGCCATCATAGCTATAAGTGTACACTGTACCTCAGTGCACTATTTTCGAAACATATGATTTTGATAGAAAGTGATGAGACCTGATTAAAAGGAGTTTCACATGCATAAAGGCTATTTGTTGTCTTATGGATTCCCTTATTTAATAACGTAAGTAGTGCATAATTAATGGCATCTTTTCAAAATACATTATCTTGCCGATAGGTTTAGTCTCTAAAATAATCATGTACAATAATCTAATTTTTTGCAATAGAGTTCCATGGAAGGCGATCCCCTATCTTGCTAATTGCTATGGTAATGTATCTTTTAAAGCCACTACTGCCATATGGCTCCTAATTATACAACCGGTACTACCTGTAAATACGATGCAAAAGCTGGTTCCATGTTAGTTTAAGTACGAACTACTCTTTTGAAATCCCCCTACAACGCACCCCAGTATAGATATTCACTGATATATGATTACGGTGTATATCTCAACAGGTTAGATTGCTTACATTAACCCATTAATGCCCAGGGAATCCTCTGTTATCTGTTCTCTGCATTATTAAAGCTACCTTGACATTAGCCACTGGTTCATGTTAGTAGAAACTACGCACACACACACACATATATATATATACATATATATATATATATATATATATATATATATATATATATATATATATATATATATATATATATATATATATATTTATATATATATATATATATATATACATACATATATATATATATATATATATATATATATATATATATATATATATATATATATATATATATATATATATATATATATATATATATATATTTATATATATATATATATATAGTCAATGGCAACCTCCTCACATGCCTTGAGCTGGAATCTTAATAAGGCAAGGAGTAGTTAGTGCCAGTTCTTCTTACTTTCTCTAAGTAAACATGTGATTGAATAGATATTGAAGGATAAATTCTGAACACTTATTCTAACAACAAAGGGTCCTTAGACCTAATATTCAATTTCGAAAAGGACCATATATGTGGTTTTGAAATATTCGGCAGATCAATTCGGGTCACCGAAATATTGCTAGATTGCTAGTAGCTACACTGTCTAGATGGATGCTTGCTTTTGAACGATTTTTTTCACTTTTTGGAAAAAGACATGTCCTAATATCAGCGCACCATTGTGAGCTCCTTGAAAAAAATGCTTTTCACTGCTTGAAAATAAAAGACACGACCTAATCATAGGGCACCATTGTGAGTATTTTGAAGGAAACGATGTTTCACTGTTTGACATAATATAAGGGCAATTCCAAAGTCCTAGTCCCAGGACACTAAGAAGCATGGCGACTAATAGTAGGTTTCTGTAGTCCCACATTCATCTTCCACTCTCTGATAATTGCCAGGGTAGCTTTGAGGCGTGTCCCCTATGTGATGCGGAAGGAAATGGAAGACGAGATTACATAGAGATGCCATAAGTGCCCAACACCTGACAAAAGAGTTCTATCTCGTTAGTACGTACAGTAGAGCCCCACGAGAGTGCTCGTGACTGAGTGTACAACAAGGGACAGATCAACATACTGACAGACCGGCAACTGATATATATATATATATATATATATATATATATATATATATATATATATATATATATATATATATATATATATATATATATATATATATATATATATATATATATATATATACATATATATATATATATATATATATATATATATATATATATATATATATATATATATATATATATATATATATATATATATATATATATATATATATTTACATATGTATATATGCGTGCATGGATGTATGGTATGCGTGTAGTGTAAGTAGGTTTGTGAGTATGTATGTATCGCTGTAACTATCTTTATTTGCGTTTATTTATAAGTGTTTAGTATATATTTCCCCATTGTCTTGTAAGATACTTTTACCTAGTGCCTTCATCTATACATTAATGAACAGCGACATTCCTCATTAGAGTATGTTTTATGTATCATATCATCTTTATTTATTAATGGCCTAAATGCAAATAGCCCTAGGGATAAGCAAGGTATCATATCCAAGAAAGCAACAACATATGTATGTTAACAAATATAATGCTCAATAGATGGACTTGAAAATCAACGATTGCATTGCATAGTTTTGTTTGTTTATTGACTGTATGTCCAAGGATCCAATATCGGAAATCACAATGCAAGATGTACAAAAGCAGAGTGAGAACATAAGTAAGTATAATGAAAAAAAAGTTAAACAGAAAAGATCCATTTATATATGCATAGACAGCAAAGTATGTATTTATAGCGCTGAATCAAGGTAGTGTACGGTAGACTAGTTTGATCAATACAGCAGTACGTATATCTCAGTATGGGGTGCTTTCGAATATTAACATGAGGGAGAAGAGAAAAATATTTGAGGGAACAACAAATATAACAAAAAGGTGACTAGAACAAAAGTGAGCTCTATCCTAAAGCTGTTGTCAGGAAGCCTTAAAAGTGTGTTGTAGTATTGTAAAATTTCATAAGGATGCTGCGAAACAAGGTAAAGCATAAGACAAGTAAAACAGGTAAAATGTTTAAAGTACATTTCACTAAACACAGGTTGTACTTTCATGGCAAGTTGGGAAAGGACATGCTATTTCAATCTCAGAGAAACTGGGTCGTCGGTTGTAGGTGGTAACAACAGTAATCAAGGAGTTTAGCACTTCCAATGAAACCATTAGGTTTTACAGCGTCCTAAACGCTCTATGTATTATTCATTGAAAGGTACATGTACTGCTTGGAGTGACACGACCCTCGTGTCTGTCTCTCCCGATCGCTACTCCAACTGTGAATTTCTAATAGGGTAGGGGATACTCCACACAGACCTTCCAGCGATTGAGATCTTCAATAAACAGTTCACTTCAGAAACAGGCTTATTTATGGTTAAAGCTTGAAGTTAAGGAAAACAATTCTCTCTCTCTCTCTCTCTCTCTCTCTCTCTCTCTCTCGTTATATATATATATATATATATATATTTATATATATATATATATATATATATATATATATATATATATATATATATATATATATATATATGTATATATATATAAATAAAAATATATATATAAATATATACACATATATATATATATATATATATATATATATATATATATATATATATATATATATATATATATATTTAATTTTATATATATATATATATATATATATATATATATATATATATATATATATATATATATATATATATATATATATATAAATATATATATATAATTATTGATTTTTATGAACGTATGATGAAAGTATTTCAGCATTTAACCATTTGTTAAATGTAGAGCGTGGGGGTAAGTGTAAGGGTAAGAAATTAAAGGGTCTCACCTTGTCCATGGTCTGACTGTGCGAACTGCTCCCTCGTAGCTAGAACTTCGCACCTCGTACTTAAACTTGTGTCGTATTATCCCTCCTGCGCCAATAAAGGCAGAGGTGCGTCGCGGCATTTGTGACATGTCGCGGTTTTTTGCGACATGCGATGATCGTCACACTTTAGAAACTGCCATCCATCTCAATGTAGAACCACTTTTACTTGTCGTATCAAGATATCGTTATCTTCTCGCGAGGGCGATACTCTCGCGATATCTCGCGCGAGATCAACAGCTCATCAACGATGATTAAGTGTGCTTCCCTAAATAAATTGTTTTCAAGAGGTGATTGTCTACAATGCTATACTGTAGTCCTTTTCCATATGATACAGCACGGACTCGGAAAGACGTGTGAAAAATCGATGCCACAAGTAAGGAAAATTTATTGCTGCCACTAGATGCTTTTCCAAATCTCGGCTGAGAGATGTGTCGACGTGACTTTGTTTATAGTGCGTTTAGCGTATTGACATAAGCCAGGCACGTTGGCCGCACGGCTTAATTCTAACACGGCCTGATGAAGTGTGCCAAGTCAACGAGATTAAAGCCACAATCGAACGCTTCATCTAATCATAGATCTCAAGTGCTTCGCTTTACGAAGAACCGCTTTGACCCTTGCGTTCTACGAGTTCTCAGTAGTATTCCACGCCTTATGGTGCTATGTTGAAAATATATATCCAGCAACCTCTCACAACCGGTGATTTTGGTCTTTCTATATACTAATGCGATTTACGCAACCATCACCATCTGAGGCTTGTTGAAGAAAACCATTGACTAGAATACATCAGAGGTACACTACCATAGCTTTACTTGAATACAAATGAAGTACAACTTGGCGGTCAGTCGCCTAGAATTCCAGCAAAAGCGCTTTCGCTACAATAGTGCAGACTGCCCGTCAAAGCTGAACCAATGTTTCAAAGCTTAAAAATCACCTGTGTTGTAATTGCTCAGCAGATGATATTCCCCACAAAGGATGTCCGTTGTCAGAGTGAAGATGCTATTGAATGGTGCTTTTGAATGTTCAATTCTATTGCGTATCATTTGGATTAACCATAAAGTTAACATAGATACCAATAAAATCTTTGCAAGCCAAACTGTATGTATTTCAGCAGTGTGATACTCAAACCGTTCTAAATATGCCTCGAGTAGAGTTTCAATTAGATTCTTGAGTTTTCTAACAGCAACGTGGATTACACTCACACTGTTATTCACAATGCTGCTTCTGATATTCCGTTTTTCCTCTAATATACGGTTGAAACTCCCATATGTTTTTCTTTATCTTCACTACTAACCTCGATGACACTACGAGTGAAAGTCATCCACGTTTCCTGTAATCAGGATTTGATTGTGATGTACATCTACAGATCCGTGGCGGTGTGCGTTTGAAGGTATTCCTTATGGAATGTGTAGTTTACTCACAGTAGAGCTCGTAGCCGTAGTAGTAAGTATGGCAACTTGGTTCAGCGAACTACGCGAGGCCACAGCAACTACAGTGCGTGAAGTTTATACGTAATCTTTCTCCTCGAAGGTGCTGTATATTCAGTGTGCAGTGCGGCACGCCTTGGCGATCTCGTACTATAGAAGAAATAGTAAACCGCCACTCCCACCTTGATCGTCTGCTTTTCCTTAACGCCGTCTGCCACAGGTGGTGTGCGGGATATATAGACACGCTACCCCTGCTGCCTCTCAACGCAGGATCTAACACGACCGATATACACAGCCTTATTAATTGCTGTTTCCAAGGCAACGGTCGGACGCCGAGTATGTAAGTGGGTATACGTTGTAATATCTCCTTAGAACGTTTAGATCAACTATTCCCCACGACTCTACAGCTATACATGTAGGTAACCGCTACAGGTGGCTGGGTGTCCGTATACACGTTCCGGCCCTGTTGCTGCCGACGCGCGGCCACTGTGGATGAGGGAAACTACCGTCTGCGGATAGATCACTCGCGCACGCACGATAATCTCGCGAGAGTGGCAATTCTCGTGCTCCCCACGCCATTACTAACAACCGCGGTCTCGGCCCACCTGACTTCTCGACGAGCACGTGGTGAAATCGATAGCGTCATATGATTGGTCGGATGTTTCCTCGTGACTGATGACGTCATTTCGCAAGGTATTTCTGAATGTAGCATACCATTCTACTTGCTTTCGTCATACCACGCAAGGGGGCGGTTTGATTGTGAATCGGATGCCTTATTGCAGAACATTTGGTCATGTCTACTACGCAAAGTGTGTAGGTGTTACAGCCTCTTTATACTAATTTGTAGGAAATATGCCACAAGGGGCAATTAGGGTAATAATTAGGGAATTTTGGATCCCATAGAAACCCAACCCGTCATCAACGGTATCGGGAATGGGCGTATTTATGTTTATGTTTACATGACACAGTGTGGGCGTCGGCTTTGGGACCAGCATCCCGTGTTTGAACACAGACACAACTACGAACTGTGCCATTACGCGGACTTTTAACAAATTCTAATAAGTCTCTTTTTCGCCGGAAAACACCCCGGTTTATTTCAAAACTTGACGACTGAGTTTCCCGGGTTTTTGTCAACAACTCACAAAATTGTTTTTCCAACAGAGGAAACGTAAATCGTAGAAGTCTCGTAGCAAATCTTATACTTGGTTTGTGTATTTGTTTGAAGGGGAGTAACGTTCTATGTGAAATATCAACGCCACTTTTTGTACCATTTAAGATTAGACCGCGAAACGGAAACAGACATTGTTATGTAAAACAACCAAAATATCGAAATAATGTCTATCAGACTACTACATGTATATGAGATGAAATGATGTCGTCATGCCTATAAATACAAATTCTGAAAACTATGTTTGTCTATATATTTCCTGATCCGTAATTCCTCTTGCCTCCATAGATTGGATTTGGTAGCGGCTCCGACGTGTGACCAAATTTTTATGTCAATTTCTTTTTCATAACATGACTTTGATAATAAATTTAAACAGTGCTTCAATCCTAATCTTGAGCAGCTGTGGAATTTAACGTGGAGTGTATTAGCTGATTAATGAAATACGACTATTGAATTACTAGTTTAAAGTTGTGAGAAAATATATAACATGGCCAAAAGAATTTACCGTATGATTTACCAATTTATCTATGAATCCATATGAGTTTAAATACAGTGTTACACTGTGTAGGACAGCAGGTTTGCTTAGATCTTCAGGCCTAGTCATAATTGTATGCTTTGCTGGTTAATACTAGTACTCAGAATAATGGTCGCTCTCAGGGACATTTTCGAATTCTTTTTTCGAAAGGAAAATTGAGCGCTAAGAACATTCAATGCTTTTACTTAATTTTTCGCTAGTGTTTCAACATAGGCGTAGGGGAAATGAAAGTCCCGTAAAACCATACTCGGGCGTTCTAAATTGAGCTTATCTTTGTTACGTTTAGCTGAAAGAGATTGCTTGTAATTTAGGCAACATAGAGCATTGGACCAAAAAAACTTGAAGTTTCGAAAAAGTTTGGAACAATTTTAATTACATCCAATATGTATGGCATAGTTGCACTTATTTGCCTATCTACATACAAAAGACATAGACTCTGAGATTGATATTATTCGGTTACCTGTGAAATTGGCAAAGGTATGGCGACTAACATATTTTTGCATAAGGGCGTTTTGATTTGCATAATAATGTCACGTGGAACATTTGGTCAACTTTTCATATAACAAATCTTTCTCTGCACGTTTTTCCTACAAAAGAAAACACCAATTAGAAATTGATTTCCAAGAGAGGCACGCTTACCTCTCTTTTTTGACAAGACAATATAAGATTTATGGAAATTTATGAGAATTTTCATACCAATCCTGATGTAATGATGACCTCATAGATATATCTAAATTTCTCTTTTATGATTTTAAGGATAATAAGGTCCATGCAGAAATGTCATAAATCTGGACATTTTACCTCAATTGCTGTAAGCCTCCTTGTGATGTTGACCTAGATAAGTATGCAAAGCCAACATTTACGAGAATGGATTACGAAAAGTTTGGCCGATGGCCTAATACAGTTCTAGAGCTGCACTCACCACTCACGAACTCGAGTGGCTCGAGCACTAGGGCAGGCGAGCCGAGCTCGAGCTGAAGTCGTCAACTCGCGAACTCGTCTATGTTTGGAACATAAACTTAACACAGAACATCTAACACAAACTTTCGTATTACTGCTTATCGCTGTCTTGTTTTGTTTACAATCTCCAATGTAAACAGGCAGTGTTGAGCATTACATTGACCATTTTACCACTCTGTAGAAAGCAATACGTAAATATAGATATGTATTCTTCTATGCAGGCACATGAAAATGAAATAACCATGTTAATGTTAGCAATGCGCCATCAGTACGTATTTCTTTCTTAATAGATGGGCTGAATAATGAATCTTTATTTTAAAAAGACGCGCGTCCACGACCTCAAAATGGTGAGCTCATGAGTTGATCTCCCTCTGTGAGTGCAGCCCACTGTTCTGTCCGCTACAGACATTTTTAATATTATCTTTATCCTATGCTTTAATGTTGAACGTTCTAACTACTGTATACGTAAGAAATCTCAAAAAGTTCAAACAAAACAGGACAAATTTGTTTAGATGGAGTAATGCTTACAGTACAGATATTTAGTTCCTGCACTGGTCGACCGGACGTTTGGCAGTGCCTGGTCGTAAAAATACTCGTGGATAACATGTCAAAAAATAAACCAAGCACATATATGATAAACTTAGCTTACGAAACAAAGCTACGTTCAGTTATGAGATGATCCTTGCATCCATGCACAGAAAATGGGAGGCAATCGGACGCGCAGTCGTGTATTATGCCCGGGCTGCCCACCTATTTAGTGCAGGAATTAAATGCCGGCACTGCACATGTACTTGATACCGGACACAATCGACGTATAAGCTTTATGCAAGGAAATACACGCATGAAATCGATGTTCAAGGCAAAAGTAGGCTCTTCCCATCAGCAGAGACAGCTCTTATGCCTCATCGGCAGGACGATCACGAATCAAATCTGTCTAAAAGCACAATCAATCACACACAGACAGGAAATAAACATCTGCGCATGGCAGCACCGGAAGTTACGCGCAAATGGGATGGAAACGGCTGCGCAGTTAAGACCTGATGCTGTGAACATTCATAAAAGACTATCCGAATATCAACACTCATAGCACCACTCATAGGAATTAATAGTACTTTCCTTTTCAATGGATTTTATGTTGCGTATGATATAATTGTTTAAATAACTTTGGTAAGTTTATGTATTTTCGTAAAAGTTACCATTATATATTCTTTATTATCATAATAATAACTTACTATTATCATTATTGTTATTATTATTATTATTATTATTATTATTATTATTATTATTATTATTTGCTGTTGCCGTCGTTTTATCTTTTTACTATTTTGAGCAGGTGTCCTGCATTTCGTAGTGGTAGTAGTAGTAGTAGTAGTAGTAGTAGTAGTAGTAGTAGTAGTAGTAGTAGTAGTAGTAGTAGTAGTAGTAGTAATAGTAGTAGTAGTTGTAGTAGTAGTAGTAATAGTAGTAGTAGTAGTAGTTGTAGTAGTAGTAGTAGTAGTAGTAGTAGTAGTAGTTGTAGTAGTAGTAGTAGTAGTAGTAGTAGTAGTAGTAGTAGTAGTAGTAGTAGTAGTAGTTGTAGTAGTAGTAGTAGTAGTAGTAGTAGTAGTTGAAGAAGAAGTAGAAGCAGTAGAGTAGTGTAGTAGTAGATATATCAATTCAAGCTAAACCGTTTTCTTGACCGAAAGGTGGTAGTGGTGTTTTAAAGCTAGATTTTGCAGTTAGGAGTACCCTGGAGCAAGGAGGAGCGCAGTTCTGGCCATAGGTAGTGTATGTACAGTGCTGAGATTTAATTCCTGCACTAAATGCGTGGGCAGACCGGGCATAATACATGACCGCACGCCCGATTTTCACTAAATTTCTTGGGTATGAATGCATAGATGATCTCATAACTGAACGTAGCTTTGTTCTTCAAGCTACGTGGGTCATTGCCGGGCTTGACTTAAGTGTTGACGTTGTGAAAGTGTGTTTATAAAATCAGGCACTAGCAGACGTCCGGTCGACTGGTGCAGGAATTAAATGTCTGTACTGTAGTGTATAAGATTCTTTACTCTACAGTGCTAGAAGTTTGTCATATGATGATTCGCCTGCAAACCTAGAGATTACCCATTTACTATCTATTGCTAACATTGTAACTTACGGACTGCCATATAGGTGCCAAACACTAACCATGTATCATGGTAGTTCCAAGCCAGTCCTACCGGTGGGCAATATTCACTCCGTAGAAATTGAAAATATCAAAGCCTTTCTGCCACAGGTTTGGGGCTGAAAATGTGCCACATCTGTGGTTTTCAGCGAGTTTTGTTAGATTCAGTAGGAATCCTTACCTAACAATGACATTGTGTCCGAATATCGTGTTATCCAGGCGAGGACATGGCAGCATTTTGCATAGTGTACGTACAAATGTATGCCATCATACATCAGCCGCCATAGATGCTAAATTAAAATCCAGTGACAGAAATTGCCTAGCAAATAAATTGGATTTTCGCCCGAGTGCCAATTGTTGACGACCTCTTGACGCCAAGGTGAGTACTTGTGTTAGTATGTGGCCATTGTGAACATGTACACAGGGCCTTAAAATGAGGTTTTCTCAGGTTTTGTTGCATAATCTTATAAGGTCTACTCTGGGTAAAAATAAGTTGACTATTCTAGCATTTTCCCTCAGCAACAAAGTTATGTCCACAATGGACGCTCATAAATGCAAACCCAATTCTGTTTATCAATTCTGTTCTCAATTCCATGTCTACATTCTTTCAAAAACATTTGTCAAAATAGTACTCTTTTGGCATCACTTAAGAGGTATGAATCGCCCTCTTGTCTATTTACACACATGCATTTCTTCACTGCAAAAATCACCTTGTCTATCAATTTTTGAATTTGTTCAAAATAGTTTCTGTGTAATGGCAGTTATAAGATTTCCATAAATTGTTTCATACAGCCATTTAAATTTATCCACTTTACGCCAGTTTTAGCTACATACATCAGGCATTCCACAAATGCCTGAAATACTGTGTAGCAATCTGAAATAAATATGTTAAATATAACTGCACTCACGTATTTCAACCATTATTGGATGCATTTGAAAATATCACCCTTTTTTGCAATAGACAATATGTTGAAATAACAATAGTATATGTGAACCTTTCCTTTGGGAACAATTTTCTATCCAAAATGATCCATATATAAATATATCAATATATATCAATATATCAATATATATATATATCAATATATATATATATATATATATATATATACATTTGTATATATATATATATATATATATATATATATATATATATATATATATATATATATTTATATATATATATATATATATATATATATATATATATATATATATATATATATATATATATATATATAATCATATATATATATATATATATATATATATATATATATATATATATATATATATATATATATATATATATATATGTATATATATACATACATACATACATACATATATATATATATATATATATATATATATATATATATATATATATATATATATATATATATATATATATATATATATATATATATATATATATATATATATATATATATATATATATATATATGTATGTATATGTGTATATATGTATAAATGCATGTGTGTTTGGGATGTGCGTGTAGTGGTATTAATATTGAAAGGCGGCAAGTACCATTAGATGGCACATTTATTTCTCACTAGCACATGTTGGTCAAGACTAAACTTTTCTATAAAGTTTCATGTAAAATTAATGCCTGCACAGATTCAAACCTGAAGAACCGTTATCATCTTGCTACAATAGGCTAAGCTCTGTAGTTTTAGGTTACAGCTTTTAATCTATATCTAGCCTATTTCAAAAAGAAATTATGACAAAGACGTCACGCCCCTTTATACATTATGACTGGCGCAGCCCCCCCTCCACCTTCGCAAGGGCTATTTCTGGCATCTCTAACCCTACGCAATTCATGTAATGGACACCTGTAATACTCTTAGAGTGACTTCTTTGACACAGAGCAGATAATAACTTCTAGGGGGAATACTATTAATGCAATTATGTTCTGAAAATAGCTGCTCCCACATCAAATCGTTTCGTTTCTCTCCAAGGAACGAGACAAAACAAAGAAATGGCTTGTTGAAAATGATATCCTCCACTTGTCGTTGTTTATATTGGCATCTGTTTAGCTGAAAATGATAGGGAATATTTCAATAGCAAAGAAGTAGGCAATTTACGTGTGCAGAAAAAATGGATTTGCATCCAAACCCACACACACACACACACACACACACACACACACACACACACACACATATATATATATATATATATATATATATATATATATATATATATATATATATATATATATATATATATATATATATATATATATATATATATATATATATATATATATATATATATATATATATATATATATATATATATATATATATATATATATATATATATATATATATATATATATATATATATATATATATATATATATATATATATATATATATATATATATATATATATATATATATATATATATATATATATATATA
>CAWWDR010000642.1:15000-23344 GCA_963942565.1 Maea johnstoni | reverse complement strand
TCATTGCTTTCTCACTTTTATTTTGTACATCAGGTGTATCACATGACAAGCAAATAACTATGAAAAATTCACATGCATCATACTTTCATGTGCATGGGACCACCCGATTTTAAAATTTTAACAAATAATATTTTTCAAGTTCATGGATTCCCTGGTAATAGAACTTTATATTTGTGACCAACCGATTTGTCAATTTGTCAAATTAAAAAACCCACATGCACCATACTTCCATATGTATAAGACTACCAGATTTTGCAATTTAACAAATACTATTTCTGAAATTCATAGTTTCTCTGCCAAAAGAACTTCAAATATCTGTTACCGACAGATTCGGAAATTTAAGAAATATTACTTGTCAAATTCCAAAATGCACATGCATCATACATTCATATGTATGGGACCATCAGATTCTGAAATTTAACAAATTCTATTTCTCAAGTACATAGTTTCTCTGGCACAAGAACTTCAGATATTTGTGACCAACAGATTTGGAAATTCAAGAAAAACTATTTGTCAAATTCCAAAATCCACATGCACCATATATTCATATGTATGGGAAAACCAGATTTGGGAATTTAATATACTATTTCTGAAATTACTACCTTCACATCATATATATATATATATATATATATATATATATATATATATATATATATATATATATATATATATATATATATATATGTATATGTATATGTATTTATTTATATATATATATATATATTATATATATATATATATATATATATATATATATATATATATATATATATATATAAATATATATATATATATATATATATATATATATATATATATATATATATATATATATAAATATATATATATATGACGACGTCTGGTCATGTCATGACTTGGTTCATACAAAATTTGGGTTCAAACCAGATTTGGGAATTTAATATACTATTTCTGAAATTACTACCTTCACATCATATATATATATATATATATATATATATATATATATATATATATATATATATATATATATATAATATATATATGTATATGTATATGTATTTATTTATATATATATATATATATATATATATATATATATATATATATATATATATAAATATATATATATATATATATATATATATATTATATATATATATATATATAAATATATATATATGACGACGTCTGGTCATGTCATGACATGGTTCATACAAAATTGCCTTGATAAATTAATTTTTAGTGAATTCAAAGTTTGGGTGCTACAAAATCACTTTTCCCAATACGTTGCTGGCTTAACAAGATTTTGGGGTAAGAGTGAAGGTCTGTTGGATGTATTTCAGCTTTCAGACACAAGCAATACATTTTCAAGAATGGTGTAAATGACATCTTGGGAAGGCATAAGTTTAAAATGATATTGCAGTGATAAATACGTTACTTTAGAAGTCCACGTTTGGGTGACTAAATTCTAGTTTTGCACAAACATCGCTGGCTGAAAAAGGTTTGGAGGGGCTTGTGTAGGTCTGTTGGACGTATTTCAGCTTTGAGACACATGCGATGCATGTGCAAACATGGTTTAGGTGACGTTATTGGAATGCATATGTTTAAAATTAAATTGGCTTGAAAATTACATTAATTTAGAAGTTCAAGTTTGGGTGACTAAAAAACTTGTTTCGCATACACATCGCTGGCTTTAAAAAGGTTTTGGGGGTTGTTGAAGGTCTGTTGGATGAATTTCAGCTTTCAGACACGAGCAATGCAAAAAGGTGTAGGTGACATCTTGGGAATGCATATATGTTTAAAAAAAAAATAGCTTGATAACTACGTTATATTGGCGTGCTATGTGTGAATGCGTCTTGTCCATTTTGGTGTAATAGGTGTGAAGACGTCTTGGCGGTCTTGATGGCGTGGTACATGTGAACTTGTCTTGGCGTGCTTTTGAATGCGTCTTGTAGGTTATTGTGTGCTCTGAATGCGTCTTGGCAGTCTTGGTATGTGTGAACACGTCTTGGCGTTCTTTGTGAACACGTCTTGTCGGTCATTGTGTGCTCTGAATGTGTATTGGCAGTCTTGGTTGCATGGTATGTGTGAACACGTCTTGGCGTGCTTTTTTGAATGCGTCTTGTAGGTCATAGTGTGCTCTGAATGCGTGTTGGCAGTGTTGGTGGCTTGGTATGTGTGAACACGTCTTGGCGTTCTTTGTGAACACGTCTTGTCGGTCATTGTGTGCTCTGAATGTGTCTTGGCAGTCTTGGTGGCTTGGTATGTGTGAACACGTCTTGGCGTTCTTTGTGAACACGTCTTGTCGGTCATTGTGTGCTCTGAATGTGTTTTGGCAGTCTTGGTGGCTTGGTATGTGTGAACACGCCTTGACGTGCTTTTTGAATGCGTCTTGTAGGTCATTGTGTGCTCTGAATGCGTGTTGGCAGTGTTGGTGGCTTGGTATGTGTGAACACGTCTTGGCGTTCTTTGTGAACACGTCTTGTCGGTCATTGTGTGCTCCGAATGTGTCTTGGCAGTCTTGGTGGCTTGGTATGTGTGAACACGTCTTGGCGTTCTTTGTGAACACGTCTTGTCGGTCATTGTGTGCTCTGAATGTGTCTTGGCAGTGTTGGTGGCTGGTATGTGTGAACACGTCTTGGCGTTCTTTGTGAACACATCTTGTCGGTCATTGTGTGCTCTGAATGTGTCTTGGCAGTCTTGGTGGCTTGGTATGTGTGAACACGTCTTGGAGTTCTTTGTGAACACGTCTTGTCGGTCATTGTGTGCTCTGAATGTGTTTTGGCAGTCTTGGTGGCTTGGTATGTGTGAACATGTCTTGGCGTTCTTTGTGAACACGTCTTGTTGGTCATTGTGTGCTCTGAATGTGTCTTGGCAGTCTTGGTGGATTGGTATGTGTGAACACGTCTTGGCGTTCTTTGTGAACACGTCTTGTTGGTCATTGTGTGCTCTGAATGTGTCTTGGCGGTCTTGGTGGATTGGTATGTGTGAACACGTCTTGGCGTTCTTTGTGAACACGTCTTGTCCGGTCATTGTGTGCTCTGAATGTGTTTTGGCAGTCTTGGTGGCTTGGTATGTGTGAACATGTCTTGGCGTTCTTTGTGAACATGTCTTGTTGGTCATTGTGTGCTCTGAATGTGTCTTGGCAGTCTTGGTGGATTGGTATGTGTGAACACGTCTTGGCGTTCTTTGTGAACACGTCTTGTGGTCATTGTGTGCTCTGAATGTGTCTTGGGCAGTCTTGGTGGATTGGTATGTGTGAACTCGTCGTGGTGTGCTTTTTGATGCGTCTTGACGGACATTGTGTGCTCTGAATGTGTCTTGGCAGTCTTGGTGGATTGGTTTGTGTGAACTCGTCGTGGTGTGCTTTTTGAATGCGTCTTGACGGACATTGTGTGCTCTGAATGTGTCTCGGCAGTCTTGGTGGGTTGGTATGTGTGAACTCGTCTTGGCGTGCTTTTTGAATGCGTCTTGACGGTCATTGTGTGCTCTGAATATGTCTTGGCAGTCTTGGTATGTGTGAACACGTCTTGGCGTGCTTTTTGAATGCGTCTTGTTGGTCATTGTGTGCTCTGAATGCGTCTTGGCGGTCTTGAAAATATAGATATTATTAGTTACACCCTGTTGAAAGTGGAATCCGGCCTGGTATCCACCCAGATTCAGATCGCACTAGGCAGAGCCGAGTTGGATCTGGATGACGAATTTATCACCTGCTCTTTCATGCTAAGAAAAATAACAAATACATCTCTAAAATAAATTAGATAGCTTTGGAGGTGGAGGTCAGAACAAGACTGGTGCCCAAGTGTTAATATTAAATTCTGCCATTTGATATTAAATTCTGCCGTTCGATATTGAATCTAAAATGTGTAAACGGCTCCAGGTCTAACAGCTATTGACCAATCAGCATAGAGAAATACAGCAGAGCAGGTGATAAAGATAAGTATTTTAACTATAACTATATTTCTCAAAATACATAAAATGTAAACTTGACTACAATACTTGAAAAGAGACATTAAACAGTAATCGCCGCTAATAAATAGCCATTTCTTGATAATCTATTTAAAAGCTAGTACAATATGGTAAAATTTTATCATCAACAAATCAATATGTTATAGTTTTCCCTTGCCCCTGAAAACTGAAAAAAAAGAATCTCGAAAAGAGTAATCTCTTAAATTCAAAATAAAGGTTATGTTCCCTTGTAATTAAGTTGATTTGTTTATCTTTTCATGTGCATTATCCACAGCTGCCCCTGATTCTTTGCCATGCCAGCATAATATTATCGAGCTTTGCGAGCATTGAAAGCTTCGCCTTGTCCTCACATTAACTGTATATAGACTATTTGTTATGATTATTTTCTGTAAGTGACAAAATCATTGACGCTTAAATATAAAGTCAGATTTGATTATTTACTTCTGATCACGCAAGCACTCAAAGGCATAAGCAACTTTCAATACGGTTGAATCATCAAAATGGCGTCCAACAATTTGCAAGCCAACAGGAAGGCCTTCTATGTAACCAGCATTGATGCTTAGTGCCGGATGTCCAGTGAGATTGAACTGGCATGTGTTCGCACAAAGGATGGATAAATCAGTTATACCACACGCCTCTGAAAATGGAAAAATAGATTTATCAATACCATAAAACACGTCTCATTATCAGATGTGGCCCTTACTCTAATGGCCTGCCATGATGGCTGTGTAGTCTAACTAGCCATCCTCTCGACACCTCCTGCATTTGAATAACCGCCGGGGCATGTGAGAAAGTTGCAAATACCTTGGGGTGTGGCAGTGGTTTTTGAAGTTTCCTCCACTGCTTACAACTGGCTAGTCACGACTAACTACATGGCAAAATGTGATAAAAAAAACAAATTCCAAATCCCTTACTCGAAGGAGGATGATAGTGTTTAATGTAAGGTTTCTAGAATAGAGACTTAGCTGTATACATGTGCATTATTGTCAAAGAATCAACATTTTATGTCAAAAATGCTTTGGATTTATTTAGATTTCAAACAAAACAAAAGGGAGAATTTTTGACAATTCTGTAGTACGTCATGTTTCTTTTAGATATTTATCCTGTTTTCTGGCATTAATCCCCAAAACAAGAAAAAGTTATGCAATGAAAATACACGATTGCAGATAGAGGGATATATAATTTTTCTGTCATAACTGGTTTACTGGTTTAACAAGAGCATAAGAGATAGAAACAAATACAAAGTAATTATATCTCAGAAGAACTAAGCAGCTGTTTTGGAATCTGGTATTGCCAATTGCTATGTGTCACACATAAGTATGGTTTTGAAACTTTGTTATTCATCATTTATTCAGCCATACACAGGCTTTAATTGTACTAGCCATGTGTTAAAAGAGGATAATGGAGCAACCAAGGAACACCACCAATTAACCCTCTATCACTGACACCTTTCTCACATCTCACATCTCTTTTAGTGTATAGCTAATGAATGAATGATGCATTAAATGCACACAAAGGCCATTAAGTGCCATAAAATGTTACTAAAATGTGGTACTATTTGTCATTGTTGAAGAATATGACAAAGCATAATAATTCTAGATGTAGACTAGTGCCAGTCCTCTGAGCTAATGTATGATGTAATTATAGACTGGGACTAGTCTAGTCTAAATGAAGGAAGAAAGTCAGCGATGGAAAACGTTAGAAAAACAATCTTACCAAAGACATCATCAGGGGGACCATCAGTTGGCAGGGCTAATGCTGTTATAGGAACTGTTGGCATGAGAAGTACATCACAGTCTTTCAAGACGTTATTGTAGGCTTGTCGTAGTCTTCGCCGTATGTTCATTGCCTTTGCATAATAATGGAGGCTGAAGTGCTTTTTGAAGAAGGTACCCTGTGCTATGATAAACTTGAAGAGCTCAGGTAACTCGCTTGCGTCACACTTGAGGGCTTTTCTCATGGCGTCCATGAAGGACGTTGGGTAGTGGCCAAGCCAGCCGTGGCCAGCACCTGGGACATAAAAGGTTTAGTACAAGTCAAATCATTCCTTCATTGCAGACACAGGTGCTCATTAATATAGGTACAGTGATGACAATAAGTTTCACAGGTATAAGATCCCAAGTGCTTCCCTACACTGGTTTGTGTTATGTATTTTCCGCAAATTGTAGGATAATGTTTACACTGTTATTGGTGTTAGTATGTATATATATATATACACATATATATATATATATATATATATATATATATATATATATATATACATATATATATATATATATATATATATATATATATATATATATATATATATATATATATATATGTATATATATATATATATAAACACATTTATATATATGTATATATATATATATATATATATATATATATATATATATATATATATATATATATATATATATATATATATATATAAATATGGGATAAATCATAATTAGTTAGTTAGTTAGTTACGAAGGGGGAAACGTGAAATCTTGACAAAAACTACCACATAACGCTAGGTCACTGGTAACTTTCTTACGTGCCTCAAACAGAAGCTTATTCATCATAGAAGGAAACAAATTCTTATATTGGGCTCCTAATAGCAAACTTTGTGAAATGTTGTTAGGATCTCACTCTAACTCAATTCTTTAGTAGAGGGATATTAGAAAGATATTCTACACATTTAGTCAATATGAAAAGTACATAGAGTAGATTGTAGTCATACCTTCCTCTTCCATCATTGTTCGATAACCACCATGACTCAGGATAACTGAGAGTATGTCTATACCTAGAATATAAAACAAGCATAACATGATGCATTAGAAATTTGAAAAATTATTTTCTTCAGCTCTTATATAATTACAACTCATGGTCCTATTGTTTATGATTTGATTATTTGTTAGTACAGTAGCAATATGATGTAAAATGTCAGTACATCAAGAAAGTGAACATCTTTTGTAGAACATCTCCCTGGTCTCTCAGCCTCCATATATGCATATACAGACAAACTTGCCTCAACGACCACTTCTCTTAAACGACCACTTGCCTTGAACGACCGTTTCAAATCCCCCCAAGGCTATTCCCTGTATATTTTACCTTTAGTAAACAACCACTTGCTTGACGCGACCAACGACCACTAAATCGTATCCCTAAGAGTGAATGGACCTTCATTTAACGGCCACTTGAATGCCTAGACGCCTTGTATATTGGAAAGGGCACAATAAAATAATGAAATTATCGGTAAAATTGAAAGTATATAATTTCTGAGGGTCCTCAATTAATGATATAGTTCAACTTTTATTTTTCTGAATTGTTTATTCTTAAAATATTAATGAAGAAATTAAAAACAAACGCAGCTAAACATAACAACCTCAATAATACCTGGCCATTGTTGGAAATTCTTTCCTTTTTCATAACCTCGCTCAGACCCTCAACCACTTCTTAAGAGACCACCTCTTTTAAAGACTACTTTTGACATTTCCGTTGTGCGGTCGCTTAATAGAGGTTTGACTGTATATTCGTATGTATATATATATACATATATATATATATATATATATATATATATATATATATATATATATATATATATATATAAATATATGTATATATATATATATATATTATATATATATATATATATATATATATATATATATATATATATATATATATATATATATATATATATATATATATATATCGCAAATGCCCACAGTGTCACAGTTTTGAACATAACTCAATAAATCCGGTACTTTTGATAGATATTGGTGTAGATAGCTTAATTTGTTTTCAGTTTCAGGGCTCATGTTTGGTCAATATCACAAAACTTACCCACGGAATGCAGTGGCACTGAGGCCTCTTCCACTGTAGCACCTGCATCTTTCAGCAGATAGATGGCGCTGTGAACTATATTGTCAACCTCTTGTTGTTTTCCTATGAAACCCTCTTTGAGGAAGCCTATTTTCATACCATCCAGCTTCTCTGTCAACTTGAATATGAGGATAACTTTAGGTGCAGAGTAGTTGCTTGCCTTATATTAATCACAGGCCTTGAAAAATGTAAGTTTTAGCATTTGGAATTTCGTTTTTTTGTCACACATTGCAAAGTAGTGGAGGAAACCAGAGTACCCGCTAAAAACCACCCCGCCTAACCCCAAGTTACTGGCAACCTTCTCTCATGCCAAGACCGGGATTTGAACCCAGGCAGTAGTGAGAGACAGCGTGCAGTCAGTGGCGCACACAACCATCAGAGCAGGCCCTTAGAAATGTGAGTCAAATAACGTAACCTCCACTTTTTGTTCTCTATGCTGTCCAAATCCAAAAATGTTACCCAAACATACTGAGCAACAGAGCCCAGCTAGGATTATCGTGGCCTGTGATCG
>CAWWDR010000642.1:0-10000 GCA_963942565.1 Maea johnstoni | reverse complement strand
CCCCAAGATATATATATATATATATATATATATATATATATATATATATATATATATATATATATATATATATATATATACGTATATATATATATATATATATATATATATATATATATATATATATATATATATATATATATATATATATATATATACTAGTATATATATATATATATATATATATATATATAATATATATATATATATATATATATATATATATATATATATATATATATATATATATATACTAGTATATATATATATTCCACCAAAAGAGCATAAATATACTGCCTCCTTTAAAGAAATTATGAAGAACACTGAACTATGATACAATAAACTTAAATTGTTACTGTAAAAAGGATAAACCATTTGAAGTCAGTAGTTATTTTTACAATGGTAAAAGCGATTGTTTTTAGGTGACTGGATCTGCGGCATAAAGTACCATCCGAAACATAGGAAAACAGAAGTGAATGAAAAATAACTTTTCCCGCACCCCCATTGAGATTAAATCCGGGTCCCACTGCTTTGCAATTCAGTATGCTAATCTGCCTAACCATTACTCCAACTTGCTATTCGAATTTGTACACACAAAAAGTTTATCAAAGTCAATTCTGAATAGATGGCGCTGTAGGTCAAAGATGTCGGCCAAGACGTACTCTCCACTCCAAATTTCTTTTCCTCATTAAATTTGAGGTCTTACAGGAGAAGGGACGTATTTAACGTAACCCTTTTTTGGCCAACTGACTAAAACTAAAACGGTCATGCGGGAACATATTGCAGGCCTCCGCCAGTTCAGGTCTGTAGCCGGGGGTTCTTGGATACTTAACAGGCAGGGTCAAATCAGGAATATGGGCCCCAGTTTCCCAATGACTTCAATGATAGCTTTGTCAACTCTGCCAAAAAAATGTTCAGGAAAGATGACTAACACTTTCATAAAACCAATATTTTTTCAAATCATACACACATTGAATTGTATTTAACCCCACGTGAAAGAAAGTATTGGTTTATGTATATCTAAGCCAATGAATCTATCATTAATATTCACAAACAATTGGAAATTAAGAACATTAATCAAGAGACAGAATCATCTTTTTTCTCATTTTTTAAGGGTTTATTAATTAAGGACAACAATTATTTAGACCGAGTGTTGTTTGTATTTATATTTCATATAGAAGTTTGTTACACCTCTTACCAGAATTTAAGAATCTTGATTGATATCAGTTACATAAACTAAAAGCTTGGGATAACAACACCAGCCAGGATATGCTTTATGTTGAGATTCAAGATATGTACGAAAGAGCATACTTGACAGGTAGAAAAAATCACTTTTTTCTGATACATTTTTTCAGAGAAATGTACCATGGTGCAGGTGTGAACAGTAGCTTATCTGACGACTGCCTTTGAGTCAGAGATATATTATAAATGGTGGGGAGATAAGTTCATAGTATAAGTACCAGGGTACTAAGCCTTGGTATCGGAGAGTTGCAGTTGTGTTTTCTGCTCGCTTGCTTGCCACACCTATATGCTGGTGCTGCCATCTTGTGCCTAGCATATACAACTAAATAGACTGACTAGGCCAGGATCTGGTCTATCGTATCCGCAGTCGTACTTTCAATATCCAAACCCCCTTGGGGAAGGTGCAGAATCTTCAAATTTAGTGGAATCTTTAGTTATTTTCTTGACTCCTTCAAATGTAACAGAATAAATTGGTTGACAGTAATAATGTGCAAGGTGCAAGGTCATCTACAATCCAAATTCCCACCTCCACATAAACATGCTGAGGAAAATCTCAAAACTGCTATAAAAATAGGTTCCTCTATATTGGTAGGGGTAGCATCTGCAGGCCAGAGTTCCACCTCACTAACTGCAGCACAGATGGTCACTGGATTATGATGCTGGCCTAGTGGGTTTCATGCTACAAGGTTTTACAATCCAATAGATCTAATAACATGTGAGTGTGCTGTAAGATCTAGGTCCTCACAGCTAAGACCTAAGGAGTTAAAGAGCACAAGTGCATAATGTCATCATAACCTGTCTACGATTTCTCCATTTAATTCAAATGAGTACTCCCCTGGAACTGGTAAAGGCGGACAGATAACCAAGTTACACAGAAATGGGAGAAAAAATTATATCTTAAAAAACATTGGAAAACAGTGGAAAACGGTGGAAGTTGTTTTTGAGAAAAAGTTTTTTTTTTTTAAAAACAGTGGAAGTCAGTGGTTTTTGCAGAATGTAGGTTGTGGCAATTAGTTGTCGACAGCCATGGGTAATAAGTAATAGGTAATCAGCATATTTTTGAAATAATGGCATGTGTAAAGTAATAGATGGTCAAAATCTAAAAGTTATATGTTATTGCAATAGACTGACCACAAGAGTAATATATAACCTTCCATTGCTTTTATATTACTCTTCCCATTAATGACCTAAAAAGTCAAATATACTCTAAATGAAAACCAGTTTCCTTTGTGTTTCTTTCTCAATTGAGACATTTTAACCCCTTGTTTTAGACGGGTAGTTCTCTGAGTTTTTCTAAAGGATGGATTTAGTAAAGTGTTGCAAAGGGGCAGAATAAGAGAATCACTCTCCGGTTAGAGAGTACCTTTGCTAAGGTGTACTTAGATCTAAATTAGAAGCCAAGGTTGGTCAATTAAAACTGCAATTTGGTGTAAATAGCTGACAATTGGAGTACAATTTAGTGTAATCATCCCACGAGGAAAATAATGGTTTGAGATCAGTTGCTCAGCCTATTTCTCAAAATCAGCCCATACCAGATAGCTGAGCCCATGATAATCTTACCTGTGTACTGCTCTATTTCCTTTTGACTAGCTCGCAGTCCATGTTCCTTGAAGATATCCCTCATTTCTTCCACAAATGGCGGGTGAGCCAGAGCTGACTGAAATACTAGATGGGCACCGTGGTGTAGGGGAAGAAAGAGAAGGAAATGTTTTTTACAGAGCTGTCAACAGATTAGGTCATATTGCAGCGAGATAGAAATCCGGAACCGGGAAGAAGTTGCATTCTCTTTACAAATGATTCTAAGGAGTCTTTCAGTTGCAGACAGCCCTCCACAACGCCACACATTTAAATAGCAAACAGGCCACCCCATCTCATGCCAGCCAGGCATTGTAGCCACTAGGCCACGGCGGATCTCCTTGGTTTGAGGGAATAGTTTGCATGTTATGATGGAAGGGGATTGCCCTCTGACTGCTCGCTTGTCACTTATGGCATGTAAGGTTGTCAGTGACTTACGGTTAGTTGACGGTTTCTCCCGGTACACCAGTTTCCTCAATTTCCGGCTACTATGGATTTAATCTAAATGTCAGAAATAGTGACAATAAGAATCGCTTATCCTAATTCGCTGTGTTCACAGCGAATGTATGAGCCACACTCAGTGCATGCCATGATATTGTATATAACCCTATTCTTTACCAAAAAAATGACACAATCAGGTTTCTTTTATCACCAATAAGTACACACATCTTTTTTCTATGTTGATTGTTCTATACTGTAAAACTGGTAATGATTGCGTAGTTTTAATTATTGCGGTTTAATGCGAATGCATGAGGACGCAATAATTAAAACACGCATAAATCTGTCCCTTCTGTTTCAGATATCTGACGTCTGGTGGCGTCGCATTAATTAAAACACGCATAAAAGAGAAAATGAAAAAAACGCAATATTTACTACACGCAAACATTACCAGTTTTACAGTATTTGTATTTGTACAATTCGTGACTACCAAGTGTAAGTAGTGGAGGAATCCTGAGCACCCGGCGAAATCCACCGCCTAACTCCAAGTTACTGGCAACTTTCTCACATGCCCAGGCCGGGATTCGTGAGAGATACAGTGGTGAGAGATAGCGTGCAGTCAGTGGCGGTGCCTTAGACCAAACAGCCATCAGATCAGGCCCCCAATTCCTTAGGAAAAGACGGCTTATGTAACCGGACCAGGATTATGGTTGTATCGTTGACACACATCCACACAGGTCTGTCCTGGGGAATGTGTATATATGTGTCTCATTTTAAAGTGGAGTTACTCTAGTTGACTACTCCGTCTATAGTTCATTTTTTCTGTTCTACTCATACTTTCTTATACGTGTATCTCTTGTACATACAGTGTATCAAAAAACGTACTTTCATGTAATTTGACATGGTCAATACAAGTACTACTACTACTACTACTACTACTACTACTACTACTACTACTACTACTACTACTACTACTGGTACTGCTGCTGCTGCTGTTGCTGCTGCTGCTTTAGAGAAACCAAAACAGTGATATACGGGTTTATTACAGATAAGCATATAACTACCGCTTATGTTACTTGACCAAGATAACGGTATTATCTTTATGCGACTTTAAATTGTCACCAGTTTTACAAATGGAAATAAAGATCAACAACCAAAATGACTTACATGAAGGTGCGTTTGCTTGCCCGGACGACATGTTGTGAAGTGCGCTATACACGATGAGAGTTCTTTAAGGTAGCTTATGCGGTTATTTTTCTTTCTCATTTTTTCATCTATCCTGCTCTTATTTGAAATTTCTACCTATGCAAAGTAAATGTTGTCTAAAAATTGTGTAAAATACATTAAGCATCGCAAATGTACCCTCCCAGCAGGCTGTAAGATTTCTGGAGTAAAATGTATAGTCTTTTTTAAACAGAGCTCTTATATCTAACATTCTTCAGCAGGGACCATCACATCTCATAAATGTGGAGGAACGATCAGTATCACTGTATCACAGTTCTTCAAAGTTTTGCTCCATGCATAAATATTTCTTGAGTATTTTCTGTCGTAAATGAGAAAATAGTATTTTTCATTACTAGATTCCATAATTTTAAAACGCAGTGGAAATTGGGAAAATGTGATACCCTTCCTTCCGCAATACTTTAAGCTATTGATATATCAAATATCGAGTACATCCGTTAACATTTGATATCCTAAATGTATGTATGGAGCGACCATATTTTGGTGCAACTTAATATAGAGAAAACGCCAAAATCGTTTTCTGTTTGTGTTCAAGCATATGGGAAGTTCTGTAATAGTTAGTGTCTTACTCTGCTCAGTGATGGCCTAGACAGTTATAACGTGTGTGATTATGACGAAAAGGCCGTAAGCTTTAACGTATGTAAATATCGCAAACTGACTCTATTTTTACAAATAAACCCCAAAAGTCACCTTAATTAAACTGACCCAGTTGCCATGCGTGACGAGGGATCTTTTGTATCTTTTCTATTTTTTTTCCCCCGCTGAATGCAAAATGTAGGACATGCCATTGAAACTGGAGTGTTCACACGGTTTGACACATACGTGAATATTTTGGCTAAACGAAAACATTTTGAGAAATGTTTAGCTGAAAGTAATTGTTCTTGTTGGGTTGAATACCTCTTGAAATGGATTTCGAATATAACAAAAAACGATGAATACATTGAGTCATATTGAAGTATTTCAGGACGTAGGTGGACTCCAGATGCAAACAAACTAAACGAACGTTGTAGTCATACATTTCAATGTGTGTAAAAGCATCGTCGCATACCTTTGATTTCAATTGATGTTTAAGTATTTCACGTCTCAGCTAGGCCTGCCCCGATGGCTGACTGGTCTAACGCATTGCCAATGAGTACATGCCTTTGCCTGGGTGTGAATCTGGTTCAAAATATGAGATGATAGGGTTGCTATTGACAAGGGGATAGGCGGTGGTCTTCCTCAGGTAGTTCAGATTCCTCGACCTGCCCTGGGTACATTTATCTCAACCAATGCCGATCTCGATTTAGCAGAAAACGTAGCGATGGACTAAATTAGAATCCAGTAGGGGTCCTGATCTTTGGGCAGTCGGCCTTTAATCAGCTGAACTACTGGGCCATGGGGCGACCCTCCTTCATGGGAGATAAAGGCAGCGACATTCTATAGGGTTACTTACCACGTATCAATCAACGAATTGGCACGTGGACATGGCAACGGTTTCAAGACAGTTTACCTATTTACCTTTTCGACATTTTACCATCCCATTAATTAGAATCCTCATAATTCAGAAATATTGGGAAATGTTTACACAGGGAAAGAGCACACACACACATATGGACAACGTCGAAATTAGACCACGCACATCTATGACTCAGATAACTTGCTAAGCAAAGCTCTTTTCAGTTGCGAGGTCATTCATGCATTCATGCCCTGGATACCGGGTGGCAATTGGGCGTGTAGTAGTGATTTATGCCAAGGTTGCCCACGCATTTAGTGTTTGAATTAGATGTTAGTATCGTACAACACGCTGACATGATAAATGATGAGAGCTTGTTATTTTACACCTGTATGCAAGAATTTAACTGCACATCAAAGCCAGCTGCCTGCCTAGCGCATTACTTTATAAATTAACATGGTATCGTATATCTGGAATACAAGTTATTCGCTTATTTTCTCTGACGTTTTTGAACCATGAAATTAAAAATTTGAATAAAAAATAACAGTTTCGTTTCAGAGCGCCCTCTTTCAGTTGTTTATGCAGCCAAGTTGACAGATTATTTACTATGGCAACAAGTTGAAGACACAGTACGACTGATAGTGATTACACTTTATTGTCTAAACAATACAAACAATCAAAGAAACACTGAGGGGCTGAACTAGCAAATGCAATTAGCCATTTACAAAATGGAAGCAATCAAAACATTTGTACAGCTCTGGTTGCAGCTGACCAAACTCGCTCAATTGACAACTGACATCATGTTAATTGCACCAAAATATTTTCCTTTTTAATGAAAATATTCCTATCTATTTCATCCTGCACAATTGGTTTCTTTACACACACTCACCATGTGCTCTCCTTTGCTTTTCTTTAATTAAACGATTACCAACCAATAGCTTTAAGTAGTGTATGTAATACAATGGAACGAGATAAATAGCCACCTTAGGCATCAACCATTTGATATCTTGAGGGGGCTATTATGTACTTATTGTGAAAAGAATATCTGTCTCTGAAAATAGGAGAAAACCATCTGTCGCTGGAATATTTTTGTCTAGTATTAATTCTCGCTTCAAGTGCCAGGAAAAAGCATTTTTGAGTATCTAGTCCCCTAGGACTTGTTAAGATGAAATAATAAACAATATATATGTATTGCAAATATAGATATCATTAGTTGCGCCCTGTTGGAAAGTGCAATCCGGCATGGTATCCAACCAAAGTCATCCAGATCTCACGAGGCAGTGCCGAATGGGATACGAATGACTCAGGGCGGATAGCAGGCCGGATTGCACTTTCCAACAGGGCGTAATGAATTTATCCCCTGCTCTTTCATGCTAAGAAAAAATAACAAATACATCTCAAAAGAAAATTAAAAAAGAAATTGGAGGTCGGAGCGAGGCTGGTGCCCAAGTGGTAATATTGAATTCTGCCGTCGATATTGAATTCTGCCGTTCGATATTGAAGCTACAATGTGTGAATGGCTCCAGGTCTAACATCTCTTGACCAATCAGCAAAGAGACTTACAGCATAGCACATGATAGAGATAAGTATTTTAACTATGACAATATTTCTCAAAATACATAAAAGGTAAACTTGACTACAATACTTGAAAAAGACAAATAAACAGTAATCTCCGCTAATAAATATCCATTCCTGGAGAATTTATTAAAAAGCTAGTACAATATGATAAAATATTATCATCAACAAAGCAATATGTTATGTTCCCTAGCCTCTGAAAACTAGAAAAAAATAATCTCGGAAATAGTAATCTCTTGAATCTAAAATAAAGGTTGTGTTCCCTTGTAATTTTGTTCATTTGATTATCTTTTTATGTGCATTATCCAAAGCCACCCCTGATTCTTTGCCATGCCCGCATTATATTATCAAGCTTTGCAAGCATTAAAAGCTTTCTCTTGTCCTCACATTAACTGTATACAGACTATTTGTTATGATTACTTTCTGCAAGTGAAAAAATCATTGACGCTTAAATAAAAGGTCAGACTTGATTATTTACTTCTGATCCCGCAAGCACTCAAAGGCATAAGCAACTTTCAATACGGTTGATTCATCAAAATGGCGTCCAGCTATTTGCAACCCAACAGGAAGGCCTTCCACGTACCCAGCGTTGATGCTTAGTGCCGGATGTCCAGTGAGAGTGAACTGGCATGTGTTCGCACAAAGGATGGATAAATCAGTTCTACCACACGACTCTGAAAATGGAAAAATAGATTTTGCAATACAACCTTCTATCACTGACACCAAGAGCCAGATTCAAAACAAGACCTTTGTCAGTGGTTTAAGACAACAAACAATCAATCATCCCTCCCTGATTTGAGATAAAGAAAATAGGTAATAGCACAAGTGCTATTAAAACAGAAATAGAACAATCAAGCGGTATATGCTCTAGTACCTGTTTCATATAAGATAGAGATGGCTGAATATAGATTCCATGATGTTTCCAAATCTCTTATATAGTGTATAGCTGATAAATGAATGATGCTTAAATTCACAGCTTTTTAGTGCCATAAAATGTTATCAAAATGTGGTACTATCTGTCATTGTTGAAGAACATGACAAAGCATAATAATTCTAGATGTACACTAGTGCCAGTCCTCTGAGCTAATGCCTGACGTGCTTATAGACTGGCACTAGTCTAGTCTAAATGAAAGAAGAAAGTCAATGGAAAAGCTAAAAAAACAATATTACCAATGATATCATCGGTTGGACCATCAGTTGGCAGGGTTGTGGCTGTTATGGGAACTGTTGGCATGAGGAGTACATCACAGTCTTTCAAGACTTCATTGTATGCTTGTCGTAGTTTTCGCCGTATGTTCATTGCCTTCGCATAATAATGGAGGCCAAAGTGTTTTTTGAAGAAGGCACCCTCTGCAATCAAAAGCTTGAAGAGCGCAGGTAACTCGCTTGCATCACACTTGAGGGCTTTTCTCATGGCATCCATGAAGGACGTTGGGTAGTGGCCAAGCCAGCCATGGCCAGCACCTGATAAAAGGTTTAGTTCAAGTAAAGTCATTGGTTCATTGCAAACACAGGTGCTCATTTACATAGGTACAGCAATAAGATAGTGTTATCATTGTTATTGGTGTATATATATATATATATATATATATATATATATATATATATATATATATATATATATATATATACATATATATATATATATATATATATATATATATATATATATATATATATACATATATATACATATATATATATATATATATATATATATATATATATATATATATATATATATATATATATATATATATATATAAATATATATATATATATATGTATATATATATATATATATATATATATATATATATATATATATATATATATATATATATATATATATAAATATATATATATATATATATATATATATATATATATATATATATATATATATATATATATATATATATATATATATATATATATATATATATATATATATATATATAACCACCACATAACTCTGGGTCATTGGTAACCTTCTCACGAGCCTCAAACAGAGGTTTATTTGTTATAGAGGGAACACATTTAATCTATTGGGCTCCTAACAGTAAACATTGTAAAATGTTGTTAGGATCTCAATCATACCCAATTCGTTAGTAGAGGGAAAACATAACACACATGGTTATACATCAAAGATATTCTAGAAATTTAGTGAATACGAAAAATACATAGAGTAGATTGTAGTCATACCTTCCTCTTGCACCATTGTTCGATAGCCACCATGACTCAGGATAACTGACATTATGTCTACACCTAGAATATAGAACAAGCATAACATGACACATTGGAAATTTAAACAATTATTTTCTTCAGCTCTTATACAATTACCACTCCTGGTCCTACTGTTTATGATTTGATTATTCGTTAGGACAGTAGTAATATGATGTAAACGTCAGCACATCCAAAAAGTGAACAACTTTTGTAGAACATATCCCAGGTCTCTCAGCCATATATATATATATATATATATATATATATATA
>CAWWDR010000639.1:70000-73482 GCA_963942565.1 Maea johnstoni | reverse complement strand
CCACATTTTGCTAAATCTAGTAAATCGTTGTTTTGTCCGTCTACATTGTATTCGGCCTGGTGGCAATGTAAATGTAAATATATATATATATATATATATATATATATATATATATATATATATATATATATATATATATATATATATATATATATATATATATATATATATATATACATATGTATGTATGTATGTACGTGCGCACATATGTATGTGTGTGAGACTGTGTCTATATGTATGTATGTATGTATGTATGTATATATGTATGAAGTACGCATAGCATGAAAAAAATGATTTAAGCATATCACTAGTGATGAAAAGAAATGTGTATTATGAAGCACCAATTTGTGTTTTGTCAACTGTGGTATGATAAAGTCTTACAACAATGTATATTGATGGGGAAATACAGCGTATATGTATAACAAAGTGTGCGAGTGTCATCACAAGCAACGGAAGGGAGATGGTCTTCTGTACTTCCTTGGTGTCTCATAGCTATGGAATGCCCTTTGCTTATTTATTCAAGAAATGCGAGGGAGAACCAAAATGGTGGGAGAGTACCAAGATGGCGAGAAAGAGAACCAAGATAGACAAAATGAAAACATTCAAAAGGGAAACGAGAGGAAAACATGGGCCAGGACAAGTAGGGGTTCGATTCATTTAAAAACTGGGGCAACCACCGAAAACCTTCATTTCTTACTACTCATTGTCTGTCGCCCAATTATTGGGAGAGATTACTTTGAAGAGTTTTCATATTCATTTCATTTCATCGTTCATGCTATCTGTGTCGTCTGCATATACAAAAAAGCTCTCCTTCTTACATGTCTGAGCCACCCTTAAAAAGGGTGGCGAACCATTTTTAAAACACACAAAAAAGAGGGAAACATGTATTGATTCTGTGCCGATAATGGTATTAAAGAGTTAGCTATTCATGAGTCCGGATAGGTAACACAACGTTATCACAAATTTTAAAAAGTCGCACGTGTGTGTGACCTGTGCCTAGACCTTTCACATCATGTCTATACTTAATTATCCTCTCAACGTCCAAACTCTCTGCTGCTGGCAGTCAGGCATGTTCATTCATATATCAATGATCAATTCACAATTGATCATGAGCCTCGTAAATGCAGTTTCAATCGTTGTCAATCCGGCATGTAACTATTACACAGGAATCCTTTTGTTAGTTTCACAATCACAATGTGAAACAGACACGATGCAGGGGTGTCCAACCTCAGATTTCCAGTAGCGCAATCTTAAGGCCCAGTCACACTAGGGTCCGACTATCGCACGATTTAAAAATCGGCAGGTCGGACCCGATTTTTTCACCTATCGGCTCCGTCTAAAAAGTCGGTACTGGGTTAAGATCGTATATGCCTGATTTTCACCTATCGTGCCATCGTCGGATCCGATTTTTAGGCCAAATACAAAATCGGATCCGACTAAAAAAAAGTCGGTACTGGTTTGCGATCCTGTTCGCTAATCAGTGCCGATTTTTGAAAAGTCGTAAGACAATGTTTTTGACTTGCGATCATGGTACGATCATCGTACAACCATCTTACGACCATCGCAAGACAAATCTTTGACGCATTTTTCTAGCAATAAAATTGGTTCCGATGAATCGTAGTAGTGTGACTGCAAACTTGTCTATTTTCAAAATCGGTACGTCCAGTTCTGATGTTAAAATTAGCAAAATCGGATCCCATTTTAAAATCGTGCGATAGTCGGACCCTAGTGTGACTGGGCCATTACGAGACCATAATCGCTCGCTTTGCAGGGTGAGGGGAGTGGGAGAAGAATGCGCACTGCACGGTACAACCATTAGAGTGACTTATAGTTCTGAAACTCTCCACCAGGGGAACCATTGTATACATAAAAGGTATTAAATCAAAACAAAGGGCAACGTCTTTGAGTTCACTGTTGTTATTTCTTTTTTCAGAAAAATAAAGTTTTCAAAGTAAAGTACTGTATAGATTTCTAAACATATTTCTTGCGAAAGCACCAGGTGTTTATCCTCATTAATTCACGTTTTACAATTAAACACTCTATCTTTAAAACACTTATTTGGCAAATCTTTTGGCAACAACAGTAACTGCACATCCTAAAAAATAATATAGATACCATGTTAAAAGAAAGAGTATCAAACTTTAAAATCCATTGTGCAGATGCAAGTACATGACCTATGCGATTCATGTTAAAACAATGTTGGAACAATGATAATTGTGGATTTCAAGTTTATAGAACATGTCTTGAGAAGAATGTTTGTCAGAGTTACAGAGGTAATCTACTTATTCATTAAATGCCTTGTTGAATCATATCTGTGCCTGAACACTATAATTCATGGTTAAGCAAAAAACTTTTAAAATGGTGGACTGAGAGTGAGGATAATATACATGTCCACATGCATAACAAATTGCAATTCTGAGATAGGAGGAAGAATTGTCAGGTATCAAAGGGTCAGAGGTAATTGAATTAAATGTACATGCCATATTGCAGATCAGTGCCAAAATGCCTAGACAGCGTGATTCATGTTATGAGAGAGCACTCGAACAATGGTGGACAGGGAATATGGATGTAAACCTTATATTTCTTAAGTTCATAATAGCTTTTCTTTGTATGACAATACAAACCATGATTGACAAGGCCAACATGAGTGTTGTTCAGGCTCATAATTGCAGTTATTGATAGGAAAACTAATGGGTAATTCCAAAGAAAGTCGCTAGGTGGCATGGAAGTCAGTCTCTTGCCCACTAGCACAAAATGGGCACTTCACTAGCACAAATGTGCTAAAATGCTAGTGTTGGACACCCCTGGACACGATGTCCAAGATCACGTCACAAGTTACGCACACACACGACCTTCTGCGTTGTGATGATGTTTGTCATCAGTGTAACCTACCCGGAATCATTCAAATCTATTTCTCTTATCATTATCAACATATTGGTTTCCTTTTTCAAATCTTGTCTCCCTTTCAAGCATCGTCTATCGATCACTCTTGTATCTCTTTTTTGCCATCATGGTACTCTACCGCCGTTTTTGGTTCTCTCTAGCATATCCTGAAATCAATGTGCAAAGGGCATGCAAAACATACCAAATAAAAAGTGATGATATCACAAAAAACTGCTTCCTTGGCTTATAACTGAAAGAGGCATTCCGCAAAAGTTTAAGAATGATTTTAGCTGGCAGCAAAACGCTGCAACGATGGTAAAACGAGGTCATCGTACTGAAATAAACCAGGTAGTGATGTTGAAACAGCATTAAAACATGTTGACCAGTAGCAGAGCATTTACATACAGTACAGACATTTAATTCCTGCACAAGTCGAATGGACGTCAGCCCGTGCCCGGTTGTATAAACACCCACGGATAACAAGTCAAAAAATAAGCCGAGCACATCGTAGCTTACTAATCAAAGCTACGCTCAGTTGTGGGGTCATCCATTCATCTAAGGCCAGGGAAGTGGCTGGCAATAGGGTGTGCGGTTGTGTA
>CAWWDR010000639.1:45000-65000 GCA_963942565.1 Maea johnstoni | reverse complement strand
TAATCGGAACAAGAGTGTCTCGACCATTTTTGCTGAACGTATTCTTAAAAATATATATATTCATATAAAATATTTTTAATGCATTAGCAGTAGATATATTTTCTATACAAATTAATGCTGCCTCCTACCTGAACGTATTCGTTAAAAAATATGTATATTTATATAAAATATTTTTGTTGCATTAGCAGTAGCAGGAACTATATATTCTAAGTCTATACTTCCTGGCAGTAGATATATTTTCTATACAAATTAATGGTGCCTTCGACCTGAAAGTATTCGTTAAAAAATATGTATATTTATATAAAATATTTTTGATGCATTAGCAGTAGCAGGAACTATATATTTTAAGTCTATACTTCCTGGCAGTAGATATATTTTCTTTACAAATTAATGGTGCCTTCAAATAAATTACGTTTAAAACTAATAGTGCGGAGGCAAAGAGCCAAAATTTGGGAGAATAGTTGGCACAGTTGTACCCTGGACTATGTAGAATTATTTAAAGCCAGTAACCCAACCAGGTTGCCTTAGCAACCAGCGCCATATTGGATTCCACAATGGCCACAACGAAAGCCAGTCTTTTTCATATCTAAGACTTAAAGTATGCTAGAAGTAATATCTGCATTATATTTTCATTTTTCGACAGTCTGTTTTCTTAAATACAAAGAAAGTCCAGCGATTGCCAAAGCGTGGGATCAGCAGATTTTGCAGTGATGCCTAGAAAATTATTTGCTTTTACAGAGAGATATCTTACCGAATGATTTTTATTGAACGATTTTTTACTGGACAAATATTAAATTGCCGAACGAATATAGTATTGGTGAAGTAATTACTAAGTGTTATCATGAATTGTTATTACTGGACGAATAAGCAACGTGAAAATAACGTGAATTTTGTCTTCTGTAGTGAAAATATTTAACTGAGTAGTTTCTCATTTGGCCTGCCATCCATGCCAGGCTTGGTTTCAGCTCTCTGGTTCCATCATTTCTCTAGCATAACTTACCCTTCTATAATGCATGATGGAGTAGTAATCGTAGGGCTGACCTAGAGAGTCGATCTCTAATATTGATTTCTTATCGAAGTTTTCATTGTGTAAAGTGTCGATGTTTTCCGTCGCTATATGTATGTATCTATCTCGATCAGGTCTGTAATGATAGAAACATAAGATACGGGTAATAATAGTCAATTAAACATTTCTTTTGAAAATATGTGATTAAAATCCTAGTTGACTATCACATCCTCATTATTCAGACATAAAGCAGTAATTCATAACTGTAAAGCACAATTGTCAGCTTGGATACAGATTATCATTCTACCTTCAAGACTTTAATACCGTCTGAAAATCATGTACCCATGTAGTGCAGACGAAGCGTAGACGCTATAAAAGATAAACCGAACCACGTTCATTTTCAATTTGTAATATCAATGTTTTATAAATACCTGCTATGTTCATGCCAAAATCCTATCACGTGACCAAGTTCGTGGATGACGACTCCATACCTTGCACAGTGAGGTGACAGAGTCACAATTTGACGCCCGATACCCTTCCGACCAACAAATGAGCAGCACCTGCAAAAAAAGGAGATGATCGTAAAGAATAAGATTTACACTACCCATATACTAGTAACACGATATTGAACACGATATTGCCTAGAAGTGTGTCTATTTGAACACCATATTGCCTAGGAGTGTGTCTATTTAAACATCATATTCAGCCTAGAAGTGTGTCCTATTCCCCAAACTAAATTATTTATTAATTCGTACGAGCAAACAAGCACCTCAATACGCTTATCAAAACACCAAATCGTTCAGCATGTTTTTGTACCATCCAAGTAAATAACACGTCATATTTGTAGCGTCTAATGGGAAGCATTGTAGAGTGATAATTGGCATAGTTATATTCTAATGTACAAAGGAATTTGGAGTTTAGATATTTTGTCACTTCTCATGCCGTCTCTCAACTAAGTCGTGTCTAGCTAGTTGTAAGTGGGGGAGGAAACCGGAGTACCCGGCGAAAACCACCACCTGACCTCAAGTCACTGGCACTGACTTTCTCACTTGCCCCGGCCGAGATGCGAATTCAAGCAGAGTTGAGAAACAGCCAGCAGTCAATGGCAACGCCTTATAGCAACACACGGTCATCAGGCAGGCCCACCATACATGAGGTGTGTAATGACAGAGACCACCATCACGTAATAGAATCTCCCTGGTAATGGGAAGCATTATATAGTGGTAATTTATTCAGAGAGAATACGAGAATAAATTAGCATAGTTATTGCCATACATGTATCTAACGTATACGAATGAGCATACGTGCCATGCAGAAAAAATAAAAATTGCGCACTTTTTCGGAAAAAGTGTTGGACTTTTTTCTGTTTGTCAACAAGTATATGCTCTTTCGTAAGTTAAATATGATAAAAGTGCATCCATTTGACGCTTTACTTGCCCACATTTTCCTGGCTTGAACTCGATATAGTCGGCCTCGTCAGTGTGATTAACAAAAGATATACAAGTGTGCATCTCCCAGTGGCGGATGGCCAGATAGATATTTTTCCTCACAACCGCTGTAACACAAAAACAAACATCAGACCAAAGCAAGGACAGAAACTGTTAGCATAATTTGGTCCTTCAACAGATACTAGTACCAGAGTGTGCCAAACTCAAAACACTGTTTTGCTGTCAGTAAGATTGTAGTTGCAACTAGAACATGGCCAAGCAAAGAGTTTACATCGCATTTTAGTAGAACAGTAATACCAGGCCAAAGCAAGGACAAATGTTCGCGCTAAATAAACTTTCTACATATGCAAGTGTGGGCAACGCGTTGTTTTTCTTTTAGTTTGCAATTGCAACTTAAACTGGTACAGTGTTATGCTACGAGTTGTACATCTCATTTTTGTAGAAGAGTAAGAGATATAAATTTTAGTTATTGATATTTTCTCAGTAATTAGTGAGTGATAGAAACAGAAGTCCCCGGTGAAAGCCATTGCCTATCCAACAGTTACTGCAACTTTATGACTCAAATGGTGAGTATTCAATTCATAGTGCATAATAAATTGGTTTGATTTTTGACTGAGTTAACTAATGCGTATTTTTCTGGTTCTTCATGATGGTATGTTAGATGCTACTTCTGTACCCTTTGAGGACAGTAAATAAAGAGTACATACATGACACATTGACTCGGCTTACTTCTAGATGATACTACAAATAAAAACGCCCGTGCCAGTAGCTTTTAAATTGAATTTACGCGAAAGATGACATACGCAAATTCAAAACTGCCTTCAGTTTATGGCAAATATAACCTTACCTGTGACGTTGGATCCTATCACATAAGGCACCGTGGCATTTGGCCACTTTCTGCTCGGTAACGCTGTCACTGCACGACGAGATCTGACCTTGACCTTGATAGATAGAATAGCAATGGATGAAATGAACGAATGGGTGCATCGTTTTTCTTAACCCTTTTAATGCTGAGGCTACTTTCGCCCAAAGCACAAGGGTGCAAAGATTTTTGAAAATCATCTAAACCCTGGCATGTTGGTATTCAATGTTGGTACTCTCAGATGAGTACCCAGGTGCCAGGGTTTCAGTAATTTTTTTAGAATTTTTGCATCCTTTGTGTTGGTCAATTAGCCACTGTTAGCAGAAGGGCTATTTCTACACTGTAAGGTTAGGTTATCTCAAGAATAGCACCTAGTCCATATAATAAGTGCTATTCTAGCAAAACGAAAGGGACCGGGATGCCAAGATTTAATGCGTTTACAGCCGGTTCCCAAGCGTGAGATCGTAAGTTAGCGGGTTGGCGTGGTCGCTATATAACTGTGTAGCGTAGTGGGAGTGCTGTCTACGGTGCTTCCCTAGCTGAAAGATTCCTTGAAACTATTCATTAAGGGAAGAGAATCTCTCCCCACTCCCGGGGTTTTATCTCACCGTGATAAGGCCTTAACTGTTGAAAGCGACACAAAAACGATTTCCTTCTACCTTTTCCTGCTTCACTACCCCCATTTTTAAGTAGGGTACAAGACGAAGGGTTAAGTTCAAAGATAATTAGGGTAATTTCAGTTCCTCATTCGCCATAAATATAACGGTTTAAGCATGTAACGAAAACAGTTCAATACAGGAATGCAATGGTTCGACTTGCCACATAATCGGATTTGAATCTTGAATTCTTTCCAACCGAATCGACTGAGCAAAGCTCCCACAGGACAACACATTTAACCAGGCACCAAATTGATTATCTTAGACTCATGATGTATTAACTCGGGGGAATAGATGTCTAAGAGAACTGGCTTCCATATACACACACATCTTGTCAAAGAATCCGTACTGCAGCGCCAAATATGTATATATATATATATATATATATATATATATATATATATATATATATATATATATATATATATATATATATATATATAATATATATATATATACATATATAATATATATATATATACATATAATATATATATATATAATATATATATATAATATATATATATATATATATATATATATATATATATATATATACTATATATATAATATATATATATATATATATATATATATATATATGTATATATATATATATATATATATATATATATATATATATATATATAATATATATATATATATATATACTATATATATATATATATATATATATAATATATATATATATATATATATATATATATATATATATATATATATATATATATATATATATATATATAATATATATATATATTATACATATATATAACTGACTGAAGATGGTTCTCCTTACCTCATAAGGATTTGTTTCAGTCAAACTGTTTCTCCTCTACGCCATTTTCCCTGAAAGCGGCAGGATATCCCGAACTCTGGAGTGCTTTAAAGTCTTCTATCGTCACAGCAATGTCCTTCTCTATGATGATGAAATCTGAAATATAACATGCACACTCTTAAAAATTCATATGTCGGGGAGTTTCTAGCCGTATTTTATTGCACTATAATCAAGTGTTGAGAATCAAATTACTGATATTTAATATAAACTGAATGGGAAACGAATCACTTGTAAGACAGTACTACTTTAACTGAGAAAGGCTATATACTAATCGAACGAAGGGAATGCTCCGACTGCATTAAGAACGCATGAGCATGACTCAAGGTGGCCCATGGATTTATTTTGTGATTCTAAGATCTTTTTGAGATTTTTACACATTTTAAAATCATCTAACAGTTTTTTTTCTTAATTTTGACTTTGTTCTAAAATTTTTTGAATCTTTCAGTTTAAAATGCATTTATTCACCTTTTTAACAGAAAGTGATAAACATTATTACAGCGCATCTAATTGTAGAAATTGAAGGAAAAAATATTCCGTTAGTGTTTCTCCTTTATACCTTGCAAGGATACTAAAACAAAGTATCACACTGCTAAATTTCTAAGAGGTCAAGGATAGGTTATATATTTTAGACTCTAGTCAGCTCATTATTGACTAGAATTTGCATAATTTACCTAGAATTAGGAATAGCTATGAACTACCAACATCTTGATTAGTCGCCTGATCCATTGTTTTCAACGTAAGTGTGTAAAAGACATTCACTTTTCTCGATCAAAAATTTTCCTTTTCAAAAATTTCAGAAAACCTCAACACTTATGACATGGATGCTTCCGTGGTCCTAGGACTACACTGACAAAATTCTCAAATACTGCAACTATAGGAAATGTGGATATTCGAATGTACAGGATAAAGGAATGTACAGTTTTAGTATATAGCAAAAATAATTATTTTAATGAGAAGAAAAGCTTAACAGCACACGCACAGGTAACAACCATATAAGGATCATGAGTCTCCTGTTTACATTTAGCACACGTCAGCAAGATTAACTGTATCTTAAAATCTGAATACAACGAAACCCTGCCCAATTCTCACAGAAGCTTCATGTCCATATAAGGAAACCCTAAAGGTAAAGGTATTCGGTTTATAGTCTTGTATCCACCGAAGCGCTCACACGACCTTCCTCCTCTAGCAGGCACTGTACACACGGAAACCATTTCTTTTCCCCCGGGGGATATTCTCGAGCAACTGGCAGCATGTAGCGCACACGCTCTAAGCACTGCCTTATTTATGCTAGACTGAAGCAATATGGAATAAACTGTCTTGCCCAAGGCCAGACCAAAGTGCCCCGGCCGGGAATTGAACCAGCGACCCTCTGATTACTAGTCCGACACCTAACCAACTGAGCTACTGAGCTACTTCCTTATGTCCTTATATAAGGCCACCCATATAAGGAAACCATGCCCAATGCTCAGGGAAGCTTTATGTCAAGACTCCAATAGAACTGTCACTCTTGGTCAGTATACCGGGTAGTATAGTATGTTTATTGACTGTGCTTTGCTTACGAACCATGCAGTATACAATATAGAAAGTAACGAAAATAAACATAAAAATACAACTGAAGATATGAATAGTAGGAGACGGAAAATACAAAAACTTAGGAACATATAGAAAAACAAACAGTTAATTTCCTGTAACCAAACATTTGCACACAAGTGATCACCATACACCTTAAGAAGTCCAAATGTCTCAAAGGACTCAGGAATTCAGTAAATAAAAGCATACTAGTTACAGAAACCCGGTCAGAAACAGGGTGGGAAATCTAAACAAATCGGATTGATCCTTTTTTCCCACATTACAGGCGTGACTTAAAGCAGTATTGGTAGTATCGCCCACATATGAATAAACAAGGAGGATTACGCTAGAATGTCTCCGTGATTTCTTAATCATATATCTAAAGTATGTGCGTTGATGCTACCACCCAGATGGACATCATGATCTCGAAAGGGGTATCGGGGGGACTTGCCAATTAAGGATATGTATACCTCACGTGGATTATAAAACCTTCATGTATAAAACAACCCATTAAGATCCGTATCTAAGGGTATGCAATCCCGTATCACCTTGAGGTAGGCATTTTCATGAAAATACTGTTGCAATCAATGCTGTCAAAAATCACATCAACCGTTGCGTTACCTTCACACATTACAATGGAGCCAATTTGCTTCCTCATCCCAATGCGTTGTCACCTCAACGTCATTAATTAAAGCGTCTTCATCCCGTCCGGCGTCATTAACCGCCATTGGATGCGATACAACCTGCTTCTTGACAGCCTTAATTGCCACCTCCGCGCCTTCAAGGTCTGCCTGACGTCACTACATTTCCGTCCTCATTCACCATATCAACAGACATCCTACATGAAATGATGTTATGCAAAAGAAGGGTCTGGGGGTGGGGGCCTTTCATTCAATCACCTCATTTGACGAGAACAATATAAAGAGATCAATCCCACGCGTGTTTCGAAGATTACATGACGTAGGATTGATAATCACCTTAAAATGTTGTTTTGATTGCTTATTGGAATTGTTTTAAAAAATCCACCATGCGTTGTGTACATCAAACATGAACCTTTTTGAGCTATCCTAATTAAAACGCACTATTCAATATTTACCCGTACAAAAAGTCTCATACATGAAGGTTTTTACCCGAGTTTTAGTGTTTCTCATACATAACTTCAGAATGATATCCAACTTAAAATTTGATTTTGATAGCTTGTTGAAATTGTTTTCTTTTAAAAGTAAAAATGATAAAAAAGTTGCGATGATAAAAAGTGAAACTTGATTTATTAGTTTAATTTCTATGTCACAATGCACCATCTTTATTAACCCGTATGAATAGTCTTAAAATTTGTTTTTTTATAGCTTATTGGAATTGTTTTTAAAAATCCACCATGCCATGCGTACATTGAACATGAACCTTTTTGAGCTATCCTACTTAAAACGCACACTTCCTGAAAGGTTTAAACGCAAAAAATATACACTTTCTTTGGAGATAATGCCACTTCCGCACATCAAGGACTACTTGACGCCTATATTATTCCACCCTATTCACTATATCAACAGTCATTCGAAATTGAATGGTGTTATGCAATACAAGTGAGTCTGGGTGTGGGTGAGGAAAATAAGTCAATCACCTCATTTGACAAGAACAATGTAAGGAGATTACCTAAGTTCTTACCATATAAGGATTTTTGAAAGGGACTTTTATGCGAGTATTGCCCCAGATTGGTTGGAAATCATTTCAAAGTTGCAATGATACAAAAAGTTGCAATGATAGAAAATAATACTTGATTTATTAGTCTATTTTCTATGTCACTCTTGCACCATCATTTTTAACTCATACGAAAAGTCTCATGCCTCAAGGTTTTTTACCCGAGCTCTGGCGCATGTTTCATACACACAACTTAAGAATGATATATACAACTTAAAATTTGTTTTTTAATAGCTTATTTGAGGAATTGTTTTTTTTTACAAATCCACCATGCGATGCGTACATAGAACATGAATCTTTTTGAGCTATCCTACTTAAAACGCACACTTCCTGATATAGTCTACTAGCCAAAAAGGTGAACCTTGCAATGTTGATTCCTGCATGGTTTTATGTTAGAAATGCAATATAGAGATCATCAGGTGGTAGAAACTGCCGGATGCTAATCTCCAAGTGTTGGGCAATTTTTTTTATCACCCCTATAACCATATGGTATACTGAATCCCTCAGGTGGCCAAATTTGGTTAAAATATAGGGGTGGGGGTAAGACTTTTTATCATAACTTCAGTTATTTTGGGGCAATTTCAACAAATGAGGCATCTACATTTGCAACTTTTCATTCCGCAAATTTTAAGACCAGCCACCTTTTGATTGGTCAACTCTGAAAGGTCATTTAGGGTCAACAGAGGTCAAAAAGGTCACGAAGCTGAAAATCGGCTAACGCCATTTGCATTTCCAAAGAAAGCAAATTTTTTCCCAAAAAATAAGTTGATATTTTTTCCAGTAAAAATGCATTTCTTGGCAAAATGGACAGTAAAGAATCATATTTTAGGTTGAAAAAAATTAAAAATTCTATGGATAAAAAATCTGACGGCTTTAAAATATGACCATGTTGCTTGATATTGTGCTGATTTAAGGCTCAGAAAACATTGTTATAGATAGTTATTCTGTATTCTGTAAGTTATACAAAAACTCTATACATGCTGTATAAAAATGTGCAACATTTTGATCTGCTAATCGTTTATGCCACACATGTACGACATTGTTACCTGAATACATTATTACAGTGGTTGCCATGGCAACCGGCGGCCATATTAAAATTCGAAATAAGCACTACCAAAAGCTACATTTCTGAATATCCAAGCATACAGAATAGCTAGAAACAGGACCTTGGTGTCTACAAGTAGGTTTTCAGGGGTGCAGAACTTAATTCTGAAATAGCTGTTATCATCAGATAGCATTTAAATTGGATTTCAAGATCGCAACCAAGCTGTTTTACTTGAAATTAAGCTTATTACACAAAATTTGACTTCCAAAGCTATTGTTAATGAAACAAATGCATATAGAACACTTAAGGGATAACGATGCTTTTAGTGAACTGGGCCTATGTTTCTTCGAATTGACATAGTTAAACACAGACTTAGTAACCACATTTAGAACATTGTAACCTGAATACATTTTTACAGTGGTTGCCATGGTAACTGGCGGCCATATTGAAATTCAAAATGGCCACTACTGAAAGATATATTTCTGCATATTTAAGCATCCAGATTAGCTAGAAACATGATAGTGGTGTCTATAAGTAGGTTTTCAGGGGTGCCGAACCTAATACTGTAATAAATGTTATCATCAGGGGGCATCTACGTGAGATTTCAAGGTGATAACCAAGCTGCTGTACTTAAGATTAAGCTTATTACACAAAAATATGACCTCCACAAGCTATTGTTAATGAAACAAATGAATGCATATCATATTCCATTCAATAACATTCAATAATTATATAACAGTTATGTGAGCTGGCAGTGGAACAGCAAGAGTTGAAAGGGGCGCAGCATAACAAAGATAGAAAATATTAGTACACTTCTAAATTGGTTGCCATGGCAACTGGTGGCCATATTGGAATTCAAACTGGCAAAAAGATAAGGAAAAAGACCCTATTTCAGGAGTTAGTTTAGCCACAAAATTATCATACGCCAATAATAAGGGTTTTAGTGTTTGGTATCAAATCTTGGTCTGGACTACATGTATCATTTGCAATGGTCAACATAGGGATAGGGGTGGGTTTATAATCCTTTATTAAAGATGTAAGTCAGTCAAAGTCAAAATTAATCATATCAAGAATACAGTTTTTTTTAAATTATTTGTGTGTTTGATTTTGGAAACTATTTCTATTCTGTAGCCACTTTTCAGAAAAAATGCCTTTTATTAATATTGTTCAACATATTGGAAATGTTAACAACTTTAATCTCAAATTATATTTATTCAACTCTGAGGTACAGATGGGTTTATTCATCCAACCTGGAGAGCCCCCCCCCCCCCCCCCCCAATGAAATAACTGGTAGCTTATAATGGAAATTCAGTACAAAAACAATATAAGTTAAACAACTGGAAATAAAGAATATATTTGAACATAATATCGCAATTATGCAATATGGAAGATTAAATTATTATCAGAAATTATTATCACATTAAGTCAAATTATTATCAGAATAAAAAGATTGGTAGATGTCATATAAAGGTCATAAGATATAACACTTTTATTTCGTCATTATGTAATTTCATTCAAGGTTACCTTAAAATCAGCAGATGAATTATTCAAAATGAGGTTCACTGATACCATCTACACCTTTTTAGGGATAATAAAAAAGTTAGATTTGAGGTGAATAACTTGGCATATGACAATTTCCTGTCTATGATAAGTGTTTTTAGACAGGTTGCTATAAATGGCTAGCATCAGGTCACTGTTAAGATCAAAGAATTAATGATCTACAAACATCATGGGCCTTAAGTTAGTAAGAAAGTCTTGGCAATGTTACGGTTTTGCGTTTCTAGGAACCTTCCTAGGCCATGTTGCTCAGTTGTTCTTTTCGAGTTCAATAAAGGTAAAAGTAACCCACACTTCATGATTTATTCAATTGTCCATTACAATGCTTAGGCCAAGAAAAAAATATTGTTTGTTTCCTGTAACAGTCAGAAAAGGAATAGGGTAGGTAGGTTGGTAAAAAATATTTTTGATGCATTATTTTTTTGGTAAAAAATGTGCTTTTTATGCATGTTTTGCATTGATTGGGAGTTGGGAGGGCGGAAAAACTTTAGGGTAGGGATTTTTTTGAATAAAAACTTGTTAGGGTAGGGTTACAGGTAACAAACAACTTTTTTTAGGCCTTACGTTATTCGTTGTTGGGAAGTAACATTTTATCCTTAAAAAACATTTATGCAGTAAGTTACATTTTGGGTGGTCTTGACCAATCGTGAATACATAATGATTAGCCTGCTTACAGAGTGCCCCTTGATGAATGCAACCTAAATGCAACACATGATTGACATAAAAGCTATATATCATGTTAAATCAAATATGTTGATTGTGGGAAAATCACCCCTCCGAAGAAACTGTCATCCTTAGGTCAAAGGATAACTTGTACCATTTCAGTTGAGTCACATTTTCAAATTGGTTATCAATAATGTCAATAAAACTATATTTCTTACTCTATTGTAACTAAAAATATTATTTTAAAAATTGCAACACTACAGAATTTATCAGATTCAGTGGAAATAGTCCTTATGTTATGCTGTTCCTAAGATGTTTAAGAAATAAGAGGTTGGCGGATGCATAAATCCCTTCAGATAATGCCGAACTATTCAAACATTACAGTTATGGTTTCCAATCATCAAATGGAACCACTGACAGATACATACCTAGTTTATTTTATGAGATTATATGAAATCTGTGATACGTATTTGTTTAATTAAATTCATGATATTTTGCCTATCTTTCATCAAACAACTTGGAAGTAACTTAGAACGGTTTGAATTCACATTTGTCATCTAATAGAGGCTTACAATGTACTCAATGTTTGGTGCAGACATATGTAAGGTTAGTAAATAGAGTTAGTTATCTTGGCCCAGTTTTTTCTCTATCCTGCGTTTATTTGACTATTCAGCCTATACAAACTCAGTATATCACCTAAAAGGTCTTCTGATGAGGTATACATGAAGTATCAAATTAGTTAGCAGTCAAAATCTGAAAATTTGAGGTACATTTCCCTCTGTAAAACTCTGCGAAATTTTAAAGGAATCTTTTGGCATTTGATATGATGTTTTGGGGGATATTCAATACTAAATCCCCTATCAAATTTTCTTCTACTTTGTCTCCCAATCTGCCATGTTATGATCTAGATTGGGTAGTAGATTTGATTTTGAGGATTATATACTAGTACCGCCTATCTTATTTTTTTCTGCATATTTTATTTCACAAGAAAACATCAATAGGTTTTACTCCTGGCTAAAAATAAAACGCTCTATTCCTTGAACTCGAAATACACTCAAAAGCAACTTATTTCATTTCGTAATGTTAATGTAGTTTTAAACTACCCCCAGTTCCTGCACTTCATGATTACAAAATATTCCTGTCAGGTGAAGAAAGACCCTGGCTTTTTTACCCAAGTGTAACTGCGGCATTGAGATATTTGCTTCAAAGTCACAACTACTCTTTTCGACCTTAGCTTGACCTTAAACTTTTACACTTTCTATATTTTGCACTGACTTTAAACTTTGAATGCAACAAGCATTTTGAACATTGTGCATAAAGTCTGGTGTATGGGACATGAATGACACTGAAAGTCAATATTGACCTTGTTTTTTAGAACAATTCTGAAGTTGCTTCTAGAAAATATCCTGGTGTTGTAAACTAACTGCTTCTTTAGTTCACGATTGTCAAATATTCCTTTCTGGTGAATAAAAATTACTCATTTGAACAGGATGCAAGTGCAGTATTACAGATATTTGCTACAAAGTTATGAACACTCTTTTTGACCTTTTGACCTTGGTTTGACCTGCATTATTTCCTTAAATCTCAGTAATATTTTACACTACCTTTACCTGTATGGGAAAAATATAATAGGCAAGTAAAAATGCATATTTCACCCAGTGAAAATGAAAGCTGGTATACCATAAGATATGAATCTGTTATGTCAACTTTCTGCTGATTCACTTATATTTGGATGCACCCGTAATCAGGCGTTTTGTCATTTTGGCCCCTAAATATTCAAGATTGACCCAGACTTTGTCTTGATGTACCTCTCCTAAAGTATTTGCAGGATAAAATATGCATTCCAGGAGAATTTAATAAGCTGCTTAATGGAAAATTCAATGACAAAATGTCTTTAATCATAAAATTGTGGTTACTTTCACCTTGAATGGCCTCTTATATCACAACAGAATACCTTACCCTAGGTTGATTGCATGAAATGGAAAGATTGTCTTACAAGCATTTTGATACCAAACAATGCCCATACTGTTTATAGCTAATTCAAGCTAACAATGAGCGATAGTACAAGTTCAGGAGTATAGTCCATTCACTCTGCACAAACCATTGATAGACCCTACAGGTGGACCTGTGACCTCTACATGTCCACTTGTAAAGTAGACAGGTAGGTTCAGCCAGTCGCCCAGTAGGTTTTCTGGGTCACCGAGTAGGGAGACCTGTCAGGGGTATCATATCTCAAGTACCACAATCTCTACATCTTATTTAGACTACTAGTGTCCCATTTACCAATTGCCCCTTTCGTTTCCCCTATGCTCTAGTTATCCACACTCAGAGGCTGCTAACCACAAACTGACCCAGAAATCTATAGGTGCACACCTGTGCTTGAGGTGAGCACCAATAAAGAAAAAAACCTGTTCTTACAGGCACACAGTTGAAACTTACAAACCCATTTGCTTTGCTCATTGTTAGCTTGAATTAGCTGTAATGCTCACAACATTTATGACCTAAACAGTGGTCCCATACTCGCATTTTCTCACAACTCAATCTTAAACACTTAATATAGGCCTGAATTGTCCAATAGCACATTCAACATATGCATATTAACTTAAAACTACTTCATTTTCACAGGTAAAGGGTGAAAATGTATTGGTAACACATATTTAAGGTATTCTGTCTGTCAATTATTGTGGTGACGTGGTTAGGAAATTAATTGTAATGACAAAACAGAACTACTTCATCAATATTTCTTCATCAAAATTTGGATTTTCTAGAGAAAAATGACGTTACGACCTTTATTTGACCTTCATTTTTCCTTAAATCTCAGTTATATTTTACACTGTCTTTATAATCTTACATGACATACACAATAGGCAAGTTTAAAGGCTTATTCTCCCCATTGAAAATAAAAGCTGACATACCATAAGATATGACTCGATTTGTTATTTCAACTTTCTGCTGCTTTACTTAAATATTTGAGTGCACCCATAATCAGACATTTTGGTCCCAGAATGTTGCAGATTGGTCCTGACTGGGTCTTGAAATGACTCAAAAATGTCTCAATCCCTTTTAAAGATATTTCTCACCTAAAAATATTTCCAGGATAAAGTATGTATTCCAGGAGCATTTCATAAGCTGCTAAATGGAAAAATCAAAGACAAAATGCCTTAAATCTTGAAATTGGGATTAATTAACCTTGAATGCCCTCTATTTTCATAACAGAATACCCTACCCTAGGTTCGTTGCATGAAATGGAAAGATTGTCTTACAACAAACATTTTGATACCAAACACTGCCTATAATGTTTGGTGCTCACAACTTTCATGACCTAAACAGTGGTCCTGTAATGAGCACTTTCTCACAACCTGTCCCCAAACACTTTTTTTAAGCATGGAATAGCCAAATGCCACTTTCCTCACCTCCATATTGACTTAAAACTACTTCATTTTCACTGGTAAATGGTAGAAAATGTATTGTTGGACCATATTTGAGATTATTTATCTGTCAATTATTGTGGTAACCTGGTTTGGAAATTATATAATGGCATAACACAACTACTTCATCGCAATCACTTCACCAAAATTAGATTTTATTAGAGAAAAAATGGCATTTTGACCTTTATTTGACCTTGAACGACCCCTTAATTTTAGTATTATTTTACCATCATCTTCCAGATTGAGGGGAAAATTAAACCTGACATTTTGGTGCATCATATGCTCCCTTCCGACTTGTAAAACGTAAGATACAGTCATTTTGGTTTTCATATTTGTATCATTTAGGCACTTTTTGGGGTCTCCAGGTGGACTTGGTACCCTGCTTTGTACCTTAAAGCACAAAATTGGACTTAAAACTCGATCTAGTCAATGAACTTTCTAAAATGTTCAACAACTAATAAAGAGTATTCCTTCAGAAAAAGTGGCTACAGAAATGAAATACATATCTTCAAAAACAGAGATGTTTATAAATGGAAACTGTAGAATATGGGAAAATCCCAGATTCTTGATTTGGCAGCCATTTTGACCTTGAATGATCTTTATTACATCATGGGATATAGTTAGTCATGTGTTTAGTATTTCAAAAGAACCTTATCTTTCATACTAACATTTTGATACCAAACACTCATCCATATGTTTGGTTTAAGCTGAAGTTTAAGTTTGGGTTTAAGAGTTATGAGTGTTTTAAAGTGCCTTCACTATCCCTATACATATTATTTTGACCATCGTGGGGCTTTTTTACATATATAGGGGTATTCAAGACATGACCCCATAAAAAAGATGTGCACCACTTCTGAAGGCTACATCCACCCTTGCGGTATGCCCCAAGTGTGGGCCAAAAACATGATACCAACGGAAATTTTCTAACTCTCGGGTTAACCTGAATCCCCAAAATGGGTGGCTGGCTACTGTACTATACCAATACAGCCAATTTCTACCCATTTCCACAACATTTTCATGACCTTTTTGACCTTAGTTGACCCTTAAATGACCTCTTAGTATTGATGAATCAGAACATGTGCATTTTAAAAAAGTGCAGGTAAAAGTTTTACACATTTGGATATTTCATTTATGGAAGTTGGTTATGCATAACGTGAAATATAATCGAAAATGTTACCAAAAACCCTCTATTTCAGGATCATAATACTGCAGGTTTTCAGCCTCGTGACCTTTTTGACCTTTGTCTACCCCAAATGACCCTTCACAAGTGACCAATCAGAATGTGGCTGGTTTTAATTCCTGCGAAATTAAAAATTATACATGGTGATGCCTCATTTGTTGAAAATAAACCAATATAACAGAAGTTATGATAAAAATAATAGTACTTAGGTTGATAAAAAAAATTGCCCAACACTTGGAAATTAGCATCCGGCAGTTTCGTTGTTCTTAGGGTATGTACATTGCATTTCCATCATAAAACCATGCAGGAATCAACATTGCAAGGTTCACATACTTGGCATATAGGGCTGGCTAGTAGACTAATATGTTTAAACGCAAAAAATAGATACAATTTTTGGGGATAATGCCACTTCCGCGCACCAAGGTCTACTTGACGCCTATATTATTCCACCCTATTCACTATATCAACAGGCATTCGAAATTGAATGGTGTTATGCAAAACAAGTGAGTCTGGGTGTGGGTGAGGAAAAAAAGTCAATCGTCTCATTTGACGAGAAAAATATAAGGAGATTAAGGGGGCGACCTGCTAAAATAATTCAGAATTCGCCCACCCTCCCAACCCAAATTCGGAGGGGGGTATTATAATTCAGAATTCAACCCCTCCCCCCATTAACAATTTTCCGTTCCTCCACCCTACCCACACCTTTAAATAGAACAGCCCTTACGGAAAAATTTGAACCATAAAAATGTGTGTTATTGGTTATTAGGATGCCCTATATAGGGAGGTTCGTGCGCTGCACTGACCATGCGCTGGTATTAGTGGCAAAACATTGTAGAGATGTATAAAAAAACTCTGTAAATGCGAAGGAATAGGGGTAGAACCTCTTAAATGTATATGTCTGACCTGTAGTAGATGAACCATGCAAGTTAACGGACACTGTTATAAAGGCACTCAAGAGACGCTGTCTTCTCTCACATGTACTTGTAATTTAGTATTATGTTTATCTAAATCTAATGTTTAATTTTCGTTTGTGCTTTTTGTTTGTTTTTAATTGTTGATGTACTTTTCATATGTTCAAGATGTGATCAATAAAGATACGTACATACATACATTGTGGTGGTTATTTTAATAATCCACACGTCAAGTTTTTTTATCCCGACGTCAGTAATGGCTACAGGATCAGATACATCCTGATTCCAGACAGCTCTAATTGCCAATCCTGTGCCTTCAAGGATTCCATGACGTCACTTCATTTCCGTCCTATTCACTATATCAACAGGCATTCGAAATTAAATGGTGTTATGCAAACGTAGTGAGTCTGGGTGTGGGTGAGGAAAATAAGTCATTCACCTCATTTGACGAGATTACCTAACCTCTCGCGCGTGTTTCGAATACATGACGTATGATTGATATACAATATTTTTGGTACCTTATTGGAATCTTTTTTAAATCCCCCTTGTGTTGCGCAATTAAACGAACCTTTTCTAGCTACCCTAGTTAAAACGCACAATTCCTGAAGGGTATAAAAGCAAATAAAATGCATACCATTTTGGGAGATACTCAATCGAGCCCGCCCTGATCTGTTCATTCTGAATTTTTCATATCGGATGATTCAAAAAGAATACTACAGTTAAGGTGATAGTCAAGTACACCAAGATTATCACCACTGGGTGGTGTCCTTGGCTGGCCCCTAAGAATGGATATCAAAACAAAAGATTACACATGAGCGGTGTTCACTCCCCACGAACCTCGACCTAGCAACTTCCTATTGTGGTACGGTCAAGAGAACAAAGGGCGGGTCCCTTTGGGCCTTCCGTTTTGAATTGGTCCCAAACGACATGGCTGTCTGCTTTAACCATGCATATTCATTTGGCTTAAACCATTTTGACCTAAATTTTCATTTCATTTTTTGGCTGAAAGTGAATAACTATACAGTCTTCGAAGCCAGTATTTTAGAATATGACAGATATGAACCCCCTCTAGGTACAAGGTCATGTCACAGGTACCTTGAATTCTGACAGGACCTGAAAATCAGCATTTACTATGTAAACCACATGCTGTTAGAAATTTTGAGGCTTATGGGAACATTCAAAAATATTTTTAAAATACTCATCGTGCAGATCCCATGTTGAGGTAGGACCTTGCACATTGCCAAAGACATGAATAATCATATGGTAGACTCTCGTATTCAAGTAAAGGGTAAGTCTTGACATTTTGCCAAAATAAACGAAACACATCCAGATATGTTCTTTAACGGTACCGCATTACCTCAAAATAGTCACTTATTGATAAGTTTACCATTATTCGACAACTATGAGATGTAACCTTTACAATAGCATAAGTGCCGTTGTCTTCATTAAATTCAGTTTTCAGATATTCAAGTTTTAAAAATGACCCGTGTATCGAGTAGGGTTCTACCTTAAGGAAATCTGCCGCGGTAGGTTGCAAATACCACGTAATAGGCTTCTACTGCAATCCCAATGCCTCTATATTACGGAAACGTGAATTTGAGCCACAGAATGTTTGATATTGGTTATTAGGATGCCCTATAGAGGGAGTTCCGTGAGCTGCTCTGACCATGCACTGGTGCATTAGTGGTAAAGCCAGTGTAGAGATGTATAGAAGAACCCTCCGTAAACGGGAAGGAGAGGGATAGAACCTCTTAAATCTGACCTGTAGTAGGTGAACCATGCGAGTCAATGGACAATGCCACAAGTCACTCTTGAGACACTTTCTACTTTCACCTGTACGTATAATTTAGCATGATATTTATCCAATGGGTAATTTTCTTTCGTTCATCTTATTTTTTGAAGTACCTTTCATACATTCGAGATATGATCAATACAGATACATACATTCATCGTGTTGGCTTGCTGGTACATTTGCCAGCATACGATTAAGTCTGCTATGATGGTGCAAGTGTGACACATAAATCAAACTTCCAAATCCACGCACGTCAATGTTTTTCCTGCTGTGCCAACACAGCTGAATTTTTTTTTAAAACTTGACATAGCAGAAAATGAAAACATGCAAACAGCTGAACATAAACTTGCGAACAGCAGAATATAAAAAGATGCAATGATAAAAAAATAAAACTTGATTTACGTGTTTATTTTCTATGTCACACTGGGGATTAGCAGTAGACTAGGATGGAAGGAAGGAAGGTTTGGTGATTTTAAGTCGCTTTCAACAGCATAGGTCCTATCGCGACGGGACAGCAACACGGAAACGGGAAGAAATTCACTTCTCTTTACGAATAATTGCAAGCGGCCGTTCAGTTGCAGAAGGGCCATTGACAGTCCTCTACAACACCGCACATTTATATATCGATCAAGCCAACCCGCAAAACCTAGTCCCTAAAAAGTTGACTTTCCTTTCTGTGTTGACCAAGCAGTGTGGTGTAGTATCAGGTTTGGTAGATATATGGTACCACATGGTCATATGACAGCCTAGAAAGCTAGGCTAGGTTAGCAGCGGCTTTGTTGCCGTGTGGATTTATAAGCGGACAGTAATGCACTGCTGATTGCTCAGCTTGGATCCCTGTTTTCGTCTGCTACTTCCATTTACTGGTAACGAGATCCCAGAGCTCATGAATTGATAAACGCCGCCATGTTGGCTCTCGCCCAACCTGAGGATCTGCTGCTGGTTCTAATATGTAGTTCCTCATAGCTGCAGCAGTTCGGACGTGAGGCATATTCTACGCTTAAGATATCCTCAGCAAAGTACGTCTTGATCTATGATACTTTAGAGAATAACTAATTTTTTTAAACTTATTTTAAAAAATATTTGAAGAAAAGTTGTTGATGATATTGTAATATACATTTCTCCATTAAAAGTTTTCCAATTAATGCTTTTGCCTGCAAGATTTTATCAAATTTGTCAGACTGATTTTGGCTGTTGTGAGTATCAAAGAGAGCTGGTCTGCACAATTTCTACTGCCATTGTGGCAAGGTCGCCACAAATTAGACGTTAGCGGTTGTAAAGTTTTGTTAAAATTGCTTTAACCATAGTTGGTCAAGAGCCCTAGCAGCT